>LR749515.1:4154778-4229624 GCA_902729485.2 Mus minutoides | reverse complement strand
GAACCCTGTGTTCCATCTAATAGCTGACTTTGAGCATCCACCTCCATGTTTGCCAGGCACTGGTATAGTCTCCCACGAGACAGGAAAAATAGGGAATGCTTCACGAATTTGCGTGACATCCTTGCGCAGGGGCCATGCTAATCTCTGTATCGTTCCAATTTTAGTATATGTGCTGCCGAAGCAAGCACATGAATTTATTTTGAAATGAATTTAATAACACGTAAGCTCCCTGAGATAACAAGTCTTCAGGCCTCTTCATCCAGGTGCTTGCTGATGTTTCTAAGAGCTTGTGATATAATGGCAGATGGGGAAAGCATATGACATCCCGTCCATAACATGTAAACGCATGAATCACAGACTGAAAAAGGCTAGCAAGAAGCATACAGAAGAGTTCATGTGATTGTGTCTCCCTCCAAGTGCACATATTTCCCAAGGTTCCTATGTAGATAATTGTTTTGGTTTTGTTTTAAATCACAACCCTCCTGCCTCAGCCTCCCCAGTGCTAGGATGACAGATGCAGAATCATCCCTGACAGGACAAGTCTTTAACTGTAGAGGGCTTTGGTCTCTCCTCATCATAGAACCGTCTCTCTGACCTGTTTAAACTATATGCTTGTATAGTTTTATGACCTTTATTTACTTATTCATTTTGGTTTTTGAGACAGGGTCTTACTGTATAGCCTTGGCTGACATGGAGCTCACTATGCAGACTAGGCTGGCTTTGAACTCATAGAGACTAGCCTGCTTCTGCCTCCCAAGTGCTGGGATTAAAGGCATGTACCACCATGCCCAGCCAGTTTTATGAACTTTAAAAATCATTAAGGAACTGCATAGTGCAGTATTTTCAGGAAGTCACTAACAGTAGTTCCCTCTAGGAAATGGGCCGTCTGTACATTTACCTTTTTTAATTTTTGTACTTGTTTTGTTTTGTTTTGTTTTTCAAGACAGGGTTTCTCTGTATAGCCCTGGCTGACCTGGAACTCACTTTGTAGACCAGGCTGGCCTCGAACTCAGAAATCCACCTGCCTCTGCCTCCCAAGTGCTGGGATTAAAGGCATGTGCCACCACTGCCTGGCTAATTTTTGTACTTTTATTATGTGTCTTAGTCAGGGTTTCTATTCCTGCACAATCATGACCAAGAAGCAAGTTGGGGAGGAAAGGGTTTATTCAACTTACACTTTCCACATTGCTGTTAATCACTAAAGGATGTCAGGACTGGAACTAAAGCAGGTCAGGAAGCAGGAGCTGGTGCAGAGGCCATGGAGGGATGTTCTATACTGGCTTGCTTCCCCTGGCTTGCTCAGCCTGCTCTCTTATAGAAACAAGACTACCAGCCCAGAGATGGCACCACCCACAAGGGGACCTCCCCTCTTGATCACTAATTGAGAAAATGCCTTGCAGCTGGATCTCGTGGAGGCATTTCCCCAACTGAAGCTCCTTTCTCTTTGATAACTCCAGCCTGTGTCAAGTTGACACACAACTAGCCAGTACTCCATATATATTTATTACTTTTTAAATAAATCTATTGATCAATAAAAGATTAAATACCCCAGCTGATAGGAGTTTCCAAAGTCTAAACTGTGTTGTTTTATATCTTTATATTTTAATTATTTTATTAAATATATAAGCACCTTTCCTGGGTGTATATAATGTTTTTTTTCTTCTCCCATGCATACTGAAAGCCTGTGTAAGTTCATTCAACTACCTATGACATTTTGAATTATGAGTCCTTGAATCAATGTGTAAGGCTGTCATAAGGCGTGAACATATTGGTTTTGTGGATAGCGTTGCCAGAGGATGTTTAAAATAATTATTGTTTTTTTAAATTACAGATGTGAATAAAGAATGATTTAACTACCTCTAGCACTTTTTTTGTTTTATGTATTATAATAGTTGCTTATCTGAATCCAGAGGGAAAAAAAACATAAAAACTTATCACCCCCTTTTCTCTCTCATTGTTTGGATAAATAGAATCAAGCTATAGAAGTAGCCGGGGATCACCAGCCTACCTACCTGAGCTGGGTGGAAGGCAGGCATTTTAATGATCAAAGTGAAAATGTGGCAGAAATTAATAGACAAGTTGGCCAGAAACTTGGACTCTCGAGCGGGGATCAGGTAAGTACAATGTGTGACCAGTCACTTCTTTTTAACATCACATCCTGAGGTGAGGTCTTTTATATGCTCTTATAACCAGGCCCAGATACTCAAACTACCTATAGTTTGTTAAGTCAGTATTTAACACACCTCCCACATGACTTTGTATTCTAGTTGCTCATTTTCTAGTTAGTTTTTTTGCGAAATTATTTTTTCTTTTGAGTCTTGGGTTTTCTCCTTATTTTAGAACTTCATTTTAGTTCTTGTCACAACGGTTTTATTATTTATTGTGTGTGTGTATATGTGGTGGGATGGGAGATGGGGAGTCGTGGGGTCAGGAGGAGGTCAGAAGCCATGCTTGGAGGTCGGAAGAAAGCGTGCAGGATTCCATTCTCTCTGAGCTGCTGCGCCATCTCTCCAGCCTGTCCACCCTTGTTATTGAGACACAGGGTCTTTCACTGAACCTAGAGCCTGATAATTCACTGAGCCTGGCTGGCCAGGGAGCCTTGAGCGCCTCCTCAGTGCTGGGATTATAGGAGCCATTTCTTACGGCTTTTACTATGTGAGTACTCCGAGTCCAAACTCAGGTTCTCACACACACACACATGGCAAGCGCAGACTGGGCTGTCTGTTCAGCCCTTAGAGGCTTCCATTTTTAACAGGAAAATGGTCTTAGAAGTCACCAGTGCCTTGCTTTGCCAACCTATCTTTACCTGGGATTTCCTAGCACAGTCCAGTGGCAACAGCTCTGGGCAGGATCAGCTTCTCAGGGTGGATTCTGATGTCTCCCTTAGACCTCTGAACAGTCCTCCTTGTTTCTCATTTTCATGTGCTTCTCATTTGCCTTCCTTTCTGCAGACTCTCCTGAACATGCCGAAGTCCCCTTGCTAGCCTGGGAGCACTCTCTTCCTGGGGGGCGGGAGGTGCTCTCTGTTTCTCACGCCCATCCTACCCAGAGTGTGTCACATGTGATCACTTGTGTCTGTGATCCCAGCTACTCCAGAGGCTGAGGCAGGAGAATCTTGAGTTCAAGGCCAGCCTTAGCAGTGTAGTCACAGCTACCAACAAAAGGAAGGAGAGGCTGAAGAGATGGCTCAGTGGTTAAGAGCACTAGCTGCTATTCTAGAGAACGCAGATTAATTCCCAGCACCCATATGGCACGTCACAACTGTCTATAGCTCCAGTCTTCTTTCTTGGAATATCTTTATTTATTTTTGAAAATGTGTTGTACTTGGATATTCCTTTGTTCTGTAGTGCATTGTGAAAGTTCTTTTTTCCTAAAATACTAAGTATATCAAGGCCTAGCTAAGAATAAGTACTTAATATTTGTTATCTGAGACATGGAAGAAGGGGAAGGGGGCAGAGAGAAACGGAGACAGTGAAACAGAATCTTACCTAAAGAGATAACTTATTTTCTAGAGACAGGATAACCTTACAAAAGTAATATTTTATTTCTTATTTCTCCAGGTGTTTCTCAGGCCTTGTTCCCATGTGGTATCTTGCCAACAGGTTGAGGTGGAGCCTCTCTCAGCAGACGACTGGGAAATACTGGTAAAGGAAAACCAAGTGTTATTGTACTATAAGGTTAAAGGACACATCAGCATCAGTTGATAGATTTCACTGGGCTTCTCTCTGTATTCTGAGTTAGTTCATATTTTAAGGATGACTTGGTAGAGATATAATGTATAACATGAGAATCACAGATGAGCTAATCGTGCTGTGTTTGGGATTTATTTATTTATTTATTTACTTATTTCAGTTTTTCCAGACAGGGTTTCTCTGTGTAGCCTTGGCTGTCCTGGAACACATTCTGTAGACCAGGCTGGCCTCAAACTCAGAGATTCCCCCTTCCTCTGCCTCCCAAATGCTGGGATTAAAGGCGTGCACTACCACCACTGAGAGTGTGGTAGTGTGGAGGGGTGGGGGGAGAGAATTAATTTTAAATAGACTTTAGTGTCTATTTAGAAACAAAACAACAGTGGTTAGCTGAGATGTTGGATCTGCCATATATATCCCATGGCATCAAGTAGACTTCAACTATAACAAGAAGCTTTAAGATACAAAAGAGTGGAGATTCCATCCCAGGTATGGAAGGATCTGAACGCAACGTGATCTGACCTTGCTCTCTGTTGTTCTAGGAGCTGCACGCCATTTCCCTTGAACAGCATCTTCTAGATCAGATTCGAATAGTTTTCCCCAAAGCCGTTGTTCCCATCTGGGTTGACCAGCAGACCTACATATTTATCCAGATCGGTAGGTGATGCTGTAATATTTGCTGTCAATCCCTGCACTAGAGTGCCAGCTATGAAGCAGAGGCGAACGTGTACTAATGGGCTTTGTTTTCTACCCAGTCGCTCTGTTGCCAGCTGCCCCGTACGGAAGGCTAGAAACTAACACCAAACTCCTTATTCAGCCAAAGACACGCCAAGCCAAAGAAAGCACATTTCCAAAAGAAGGAGACGCACACAGACAAGTTCATAGTTCTGGGCGAGAACAGAAAGCATTGTCAGAGGAATTACAAACCAAGCAGCTTCATAGGAACTCAGAGGGTGTCAATAATGGAAGAGACCCAGAGGCCCCAGGTGACTCGTCGAAGCCACGCTGGTGGGCTGTGCTAGGAAGCATGTTTTCCTTTGGGACAGAGCACAAACAGGAGACAGCCTGGGGCTCGTTGGAACTCGGTGCTTTCAAAAACATGCAGTCACAGACTGTCCCTCTGGACAGTATTTTCAGAGTATGCCAAGTCCAGCCGCCTAGTGCACGTAACACCACCACTACCTCTGTGTTTCACCAACACTGCACTGTCCATGTATTTCCCTGGGACCAAGAATATTTTGATGTGGAGCCCAGCTTTACTGTGACCTATGGAAAACTAGTTAAGCTACATTCTCCAAAAGAACAGCAAGACAAAAGTAAGCAGGGTGTCCTGTTGCCTGACAAAGAGAAGCAGCTGTCTGAGTCTCCAGATCATAAGCAGATCAGCTCCTACTGCAGTGAGGACGCTGCTGAGGCCTGTGTGCTGAAGGTAGTCTGGAATGGACTCGAGGAGTTGAAGAATGCCACAGAGTTCACCAAAAGTCTAGAGCCTCTCCACCATGGGAAAGTCTGGGTTAGTACGCGGTCATAGTGTGGGGAGAAACGTGTGGCTTGATCTTCCCCAAACTTTGGATTACAATATAAACTGAAGACCGAGAGGAGTGAGTCTCTAAAAGTCTCCGTGTGGAGTGAGCAGTGTCTCCAGTCCCTCTTTAATCTTTTAGTGCTCACCAATACTTGGGGAGATGAGAATTTGGGGGGCATTGGAGTGATGCTTAAGAGCATTGTTGCTTTTGCAGAGAACCCGGGTTTGATTCCCAGCACTCACATGGTGGCTCACAACCATCTGTAGCTCCAATTCCAGGGATCCCATATCCTCTTCTGGCTTCCATTGGTACCAAGCATGCTTGTGAATAACAGACATACAGACAGGCAGAACACACACATAAAATAAATCTAAGAAAATGTTTAAAGAATTTTTGACCATCTTTATTGAGATGAACTTTATAGTGTACAGTTTACTGTGTATGCAAGTTGTTTTTCATATAAGATGGTGTGATCATTGCCATAATCTCAGCTTAGAATATTTTTATTAATGTGGGTATAAGTTTTACCATTTACCTTTTGGATTGAACTGTACCCATGGCAGATCGTGATTAGGTTTGACTACTCTAGCTTTCTCAGTGGTTCTCAGTTTTCACACGTAAACACAAACTGTTGCTAGTCTTCATGTTTATGTCTCTCCCAAACCAATATGTTGAAATCCTTCCCACAAGGTGACTGTGTCAGGACATGAGACCTTTGGGGTGATTAGGTTACAAGGATGAAGGGTCCAGTGCAACTAACAGCATCATGGGAAGTGCCTGCTCTGACTCCTCCTCCTCCTCCTCTATCCAGTGAGGATGCAGCAAGAGTGACCTCACATGCATGCCTGTGAGGAAAGCCTCACCAGCACCAGCCCTACCATGCCAGTGCCTTAACTGTAGACATCCCAGTTTATAAACCAAGGATGAATGCCTGTTGTCTATAAGTTTCCAAGTACACCATATTTTGGCTAAAGTGGTCAGGCTAAAACAACTATGAATCGCTATGATATGATTGTGTGATGATGTTTATAATTTCACTTGAATTTAGAGAAAGTAATATCAGTATTTAGGCCATGAAATACCTTAATCAGTCTTTGAATGTATTTATATTCTTTTTAAATTGCAGATTCCAGATGACCTGAGAAAGAGACTAAATATAGAAATGCATGCAGTAGTCAGAATAACTCCACTGGAAACCACGCCTAAAATCCCAAGATCTCTGAAATTACAACCTAGAGAGAACTTAGTAAGTTCAAACCTCTGTTGTATCAAAATTCTTTTATGATGTTACAGGATTTCTCATAGTTCGTTAATAATAATGTACTTCTTCGTTGTTAGAAGTTACATAGCAAGCCGGGTGTGGTGGTGCACCCCTTTGATCTCAGCACTCGGGAGGCAGAGGCAGGTGGATTTCTGAGTTCAAGGCCAACCTGGTCTACAAAGTGAGTTCCAGTACAGCCAGGGCTACACAGAGAAACCCTGTCTCAAAAAAAAAAAAAAAAAAAAAAAAAAAAGAAAAAGGTACATAGCATGGCGTTTTAACCATTCCCAGGGAACAGTTCAGCTGATGGACTGTATTCAGAATGTTGTGCACTGCATCCACTGCTGCCTTTTCCAAACCATTTCCCTCTCGGCAAACAAAAAACTTAGCCGTTAGACAATGACTCGCATCCCTTCCTCCTGTCTCCTGACAATCTGCTCTATGGTTGGAGGTTATTTATTCCAGATACTGTGTAGAAATGAAGTCAGACAGTATTTGTCTTGTGTATCTGACTTACTTCATTTCATATAATGTTTTCAAGGTCCCTCTCTATTGTGGCATACATCAGAACTTCATTCTGTCATCTAGTGGATAATACTTCATTATATAGTTGTCTGTCTATCCAAATAGTGATGGACTTATATGCTTCTTCTTGTTGGCTCTTGTGAGTCATGCTCCAGGAAGCAGTGGAATACAAGCATCTATTTGACTGGTTTCTATTCCTTTAGGTATATATATACCTAGAGGTGATATTATGGATTTGTAGGCCAATAACTATGTTTAATTTTAGAAGCAAAGAAATAGTAAGCAAATGTGAATGTATCAGTGCAAATATGGGTATTCTGTCTTTTTTTTTAATTGATATTTTGGAGGTGAGAATGGAGATGAGTTGGGAGAGTGTTTGTCTGGCTTGAACAAAGTCTGGGTTTGACCCCCAGATGCGTAATCAGGAATGGTGGTACCTACCTGTTGATACCAGCACTTGGCAGGTGGAGGCGAGAGGATGAGAACTTCAAGGTCATCTTCAGCACCACAGAGTTCAAGGCCAGCCTACCTACATGAGAAGACGGTGCCTTTTCTTAGTTAGCCTTCGTTTGGTAGTGATCAGCTTCTAAACTGAGCATAGCTAGCAGGTGACCATATGAAGAAACAGAACACAAGTAGACCTGTCTGAGAAATGGGAGAGTACAGGCCTACTGCACTGGGAAAATAAGCATCAGTATTTTCTATATGTTTTGTATGTGTGTGTACATGTGGGCATGTAGGTGCATGTGCTCATGTGCACAGCATGTGGTGAGCAGAGGTTACCTCTGCTGTCACTCGTTAGATGCCATCCACTTAGTTTTCTGAGACAGGTCTCTCCTTGGCCTAGGACTTGTCAAGTACACTAGCTAGTCCTGGGATCCACGCGTCTCCTCACCCCAAGGCTGGGACTGCAGTTTAAAATCGTGAAGACTGAGCTCTCTCTGGTGCTCACATTGGGAAACTCATCCCAGCCCTCTATGAATCTTCATTATTCTACTAATGTTACTCAGCATCGCTTATTGTCAGATGAGTTCTTTTTTTTTTAAGATTTATTTATTTATTGCATATGAATACACTAGCTGTCTTCTGACACACCAGAAGAGGGCGTCAGATCTCATTACAGATGGTTGTGAGCCACCATGTGGTTGCTGGGATTCGAACTCAGAACCTCTGGAAGAGCAGACAGTGCTCTTAACCACTGAGCCATCTCTCCAGCCCGTCGGATGAGTTCTTAAAAACTGAATTTTTAAAACTAAGGATTAGCAATGGTTTTCTTATAGTTTAAAGCTTTGAGCAATGAACACTCTACTCATTTAGTCTATAGCTAGACTGTGGTCCACATTAAGAAAAGGGACAGTGGCTTAAACATATACACTATTTCATTTTCTCATGGACTGGGAAGGTTGAAGGCACTCATGGGTGGCTAACCTTGCTGTCAAGGACCTAGGCTCCGTCTCATTTCCTCTCCCGCTGTCCTTGCTTGGCTGTGGTTTGGCTCCTTTAGATACAGCGTGCTGGCAGTGATTCTGAGTGTCCTGAGTTCTGTGGACCAGTAGAACAAAACAAGGCCCAACATCCTTGCTGCGTTTCTTTACCTTTGACTGGGAAGACAGGCTCTCCGTGGCTGCTAACCACATGCCACCGGCCACAGCGAAGCCACATACACTCCACTTTCTTTGGTATTTGTTTCACTGGGCAGACAGGAAAGGATTACTTACCACTTTTGCTGTGCATACAAATGGTTCCTCCTCGGCTGAGGAATGCAGCCATCACAGCAGATCACACATCAGCATGTAGAGTCTGAACATCCTGTGTTGGTTGTATTTGGTAAGATTTTATATGTTGGGAAGGCATGCTAAAATAAGTGTGTTAAGGTCAAGGTGGATATTAGGATACTTGGTTTACTCGTCCGTCTTTTTTTCTGGCAGCCTAAAGAAGTCAATGAAGAAGATGTAAAAACTGTGTTCTCGTCTTGGCTACAGCAGTCTGCTACCACAATGCTTCCTTTGGTAATATCAAAGGAAGAATGTATTAAGCTGGAAATGAAAGATGGTGGGTAAAAGTGTGATTTTGCTTTTTCTATGAAACAGTTGTAACATCTAAACAGTTTTTAAAATTGTTTTTCCAATTTGTGTCACACATGAACAGTGAAAGGAAACAGTGCTCTGTGTGGAAGAATGTCTTTAACTTAACTAAGTTTTATATTTCAAATCAAATTATTTCCTCTCGGTTTCAGTTCTAACTCTTCATTTGTTACTTTCTTCTTAATAGGGTTGAAAGAGTTCTCTCTGAGTATAGTTCATTCTCAGGAAAAAGAAAAGGAACAAGGAAAAGCTGTTTTTGTGTTGAGTTCCATTCTGCTGCAGAAGATCTCAGTACAAGTAATTATATACTATCGATGTGTAATGAAGCGATCGATGCTTGTTATCTGCGACTAGTAGAGTCTGAATTCTGTCTGGAAGCATACATCCAGAAGTAGATTAGAAAGCACATGAGTAAGGAATAACTTGATTTTAAAATACTTTATAATTGATCTAAGCAAATTACTGATTTATCCTAAATGTAGTTAAGCATGATTAAATTTCAGATTTTCCATTGCTATGGAAACTGGTAAACAAGTCATTATTGAAACTTATATGTGTTAAACAAATGGACATTTAGTTTTAGAGGACTAATTTTTTTTTTAGATTTATTTATTTATTTTATGGATGTGAGAATTGCATGTACACCTGCATGCCTGAAGAGGGCATCAGATCCCATTACAGATGGTTGTGAGCTACCATGTGGTTGCTGGGATTTGAACTCAGGACCTCTGGAAGAGCAGTCAGTGCTCTTAAGCACGAGCCATGTCTCCAGCCCTGAATTTTTTTAAAGCTCATATCTTGGGGCTCGGTGGGGAAATGTGTTAGCCATACCAGCCTGGTGACCTGAGTTTCATTCCTGGAAGCCAAGTAAAAGCTGGAAGGAGCGAGCCACCACCACCAAGGTTGTCCTCTGACCTCCTCATGCACATGGGCCACCTCTTCATTATAGTGTGCACACCTCTCAAAGTTGTTCTTGATTTTTACATGCATACATGAACCAACTCCTCATTGAAATTCGTGCATGCGTGCACACACACATACACTCCAAAGTTGTCCTCTAACCACCACAGATGCACATGAGCCACCTCTGCATTGAAATGCACACACACACACACACATACACACATATGCAGAAATCATCTTCTGACCTCCACATGTGTGCTGCAGCACCTGATCCACCCTCTTATTGCAGTGCAAGCATGTAAATAATGCCATGTTTTTAATTTGTACTTTCACATGCCTTTTTGCTCTATTGTTTGGCAGTTGTTAACATCACTGCTCACACTGCTTTTCTTGCAGAGGTGTCTTAGCACCCATGCTCTTAGACCATTGCTTTCCTCCTCCTCCTCCTTGCTGCGGTGGGATTGAGGCTGCGCCCGTTGTTTGGAAGTTGAGTAGTTTGGACCTAGACTGTCTCCTTATCTCTGAAGTGTGATTGAGGGGCTTGCCCTTCAGAAAAGGGGCAAATGTAAGAGCCGTGGGAAGAACAGTTGCAACACAAACACCCGTAGTGTGTCATCAGACAGCTTCGGTCTCTCTGCCGTGAGCATCTGTTCCAAGCATGAGAACCTGGTCATCAGGGCGTCTCAGGCCATGTTCTTGGTGCTCAGCATCTCCTTTCTCTGTTAGCACAGTTGGTGATTGTTTTTTCTGGGACTTAACCTTGAAGTGTAAAACTGGCTTGTCCTTGCTGCTGTAGGTCCTTCTAGAGCCCGTGATAAGAGAAGAACAGAGTGCGGACACTGACTTTCTTCTTCCCTCTTTAACGCTGAGCTCTTTGGGGTAAGAGGTTATGGTCAAATGAGTATGTTCACAGGCTGCTCTGGCTGCTCTCAGGTAGCTCCGGTACAAGTGTTAAGTGGCCAGGAATGCCAGCCATGAGGAGATAATTGCCAAAGATTGCGTCTGTCCTCACACATAGGTTGGAAGTTGATCTTGTCGCTTAGGGAGGTGGCTTTATTAGATACTCTTCTTTGAGAATTGACTTGTGAGATGAAAGCTAACCGAAGTCACCTGATGACTGTACTTGACCAAAACAGTAGTGGTCCAAACCAATAAAAGCATCTTAATAGCTAAATATAAAATACTGGTTCAGTGATGAAAAATATTTCAAATTAAGTTATTCCCTCACTTTTTTATTATAATAGTGAGCAATTTAGTTTCATCTTTTCAGAAAAACAAACCTGAAAAGGAAGCCCTCTTAGTGTCTTTGTTGTGTGCTATGAGTGGCAGCCACAGAAGCATTCGCACGAGAGCTTCCTTGGAGCTTGCTTAGACTGGAATGTGAGAGCACTGACTGCTCTAGTGAAGGAGTTAAACCCTGAAGAGGTGCAACCGTGTGCATTAGTAGGAAGCAAACTCGCTTTGGATTCCACTTTCAGGAGTTTTGTTCTCTTTGTGTTTTCATGAACAAAATCATGATAGAAATCAAGAAATAGTATAGATTCAAAGTTTGTCTAAGACAGAGTGAAGCTAGGTTTCAAAGGGAAAATTCAGAGATTACCCAGTAAGCACTCCCAAAGCAGCTGTCTGTGATAGTATTGATTACCAAACTGAAAGCGCCATGAGGATGGGCGTGTGCCAACAGACCCCACAAGCAACCATTAGGGTTGCGGTGTCTGAAAGCTGCACAGCAGAGACAGCCTGCCACCATCATCCTAAGTAAAGGAAGCTCTAAGATTACTCCTAAAACCTTGCTAACTAGCCCAGGAAGGAAGGCTTCAGCCTTTTCTAGCTATGTTTTCCTCGCTGTGGTCTTTGTCACATAAGGATATCTGTGTTTTGCAGTGGAGTGAGTGCCTTAGGTGTATCTGCTATGGAGCACATCACTCACAGTCTCCTGGGACGCCCATTGTCTCGGCAGCTGATGGCCCTCATCGCGGGACTTAGGAATGGCGCTCTTTTGATCACTGGAGGAAAGGTACTCAGTTAAAATTGCTCCTCACTATCTGGTAGCATTTCATGCTTATCTCTTTTGATTTTGCTTATGTATTTTTATAGAACTTTTAATAGGTGTGTACCTGTTAGGTATTAGGGAAGTAATTGTGAATTCATATACCTTCTCTTGTCTTAGTTAGGGTCATAGTGCTGTGAAGAGACACCCTGACCACAGCAACTCTTGTAAAGGAAAACATTTCATTGGGCCTGGCTTACAGTTTTAGAAGTTCAGTCCATTATTATGATGTGGAACGTGGCAGCTTTCAGGCAGACACTGTGCTGGAGAAGGAACTGAGAGTTCTACATCCTAACCTGAAACCAGCAGGAGTCTGTGAGCCACACCAAGCATAAGCTTGAGCACAGCAGACCTAAACCCCCAGCCCCTCCAACCAGACCACACCCCCAACCAGGCCACACCTCCTAAGAGTGCCATTCCCTAAGGACCAAGCATTCAAGCACAGGAGTCTGTGGGGGCCCACTCCTATTCACACCAGCACACCTCTCCATCCCTTTTCTGTGTCCATTGATAAGATTATATGATTTTTAGTAGTTAGCCTACTGATAAGGTTGTTGATAGTGATTGGTACATTTTTAAAAGTAAATACCACTTGGCTGCGGTGACTTCACTCCATTTAAATAACTCTTCTTGTTGCTAGTCTAGTTTCTTTTTCCTATTTTACGTAAATCTGGAAACTATTCTTTGTCATTTTTTAATGACCACATCATTGTGGTAAAATATTTATTCTTTTTTTTTTCAATTTTTTATTAGGTATTTTCTTCATTTACATTTCAAATGCTATCCCAAAAGTTCCCTATACCCACCCCTCCCTGCTCTCCTACCCACCCACTCCCACTTCTTGGCCCTGGTATTCCCCTGTACTGGGGCATATAAAGTTTGCATCTCTTCCCAATGATGGCCAACTAGGCCATCTTCTGCTACATATGCAGCTAGAGACATGAGCTCTGAGGGTACTGATTAGTTCATATTGTTGTTCCACCTATAGGGTTGGAGACCCCTTCAGCTCCTTGGGTACTTTCTCTAACTCCTCCATTGGGGGCCCTGTGTCCCATCCAATAGCTGACTGTGAGCATCCACTTCTGTGTTTGCCAGGCACTGGCATAGCCTCACAAGAGACAGCTATATCAGGGTCCTTTCAGCAAAATCTTGCTGTCCTATGCAATAGTGTCTGCATTTGGTGGCTGATTATGGGATGGATCCCCGGGTGGGGCAGATATTTATTCTTAAGAAGCCTTGTCCCACTGTCTACAAAAGCAGACTTTTGGAGTCCCTCCTAGAGTACCATAGCCAGTAGAAGAACAGGGGTCCTGGGTTTATGTGTCAACTTTGTAATGTGCTTATTGTTGTTTAAGTTTTGTTTCTGATCTGTGTTTGTGGGACTAGCCTCACTTAAGGGAGAGAAAACATGCACAAAAAGTGCCTCACAAATGTGACTTACTCTGAGTCTGACAGGACAAATGATAATGATATATCTGGTCTATAGTCTAGCACCACTAATGGTTTTAATAGTCTTTGAAGTCCATTAAATTTAAATGTGGTAATTCTATATAATATCCATATATTATCTAATTCTGTGTAATATCTCTCTATAATAATTCTATGTAATATCTAATTGTATAAAAGATTATGATAATAGTATGTATTTGTTGAGTGCCTCCAAATTGTAGAGTTCTCATGTCAAATTTTGCTGGGTTTTGCTAGTAATCAGGACAGTGTCCTTGAACTGATATAATGCTGTTGACTCCAGAGAAGTGGCAGCAAGAGGCAATAGACTGAAAGAAGAAGCTGATGGTAAAGAACTATAACACCTCCAGGTGTGGCCAGGCTAGAGGACACTGAGAGATGGGAGCAAACTGCGACGCGTGCTTCCTTCTGTTGCCATGACGCTGCTTCTTCCTACAGGCACACTGATGCTCACTACACATGCGTTTGTTCGGATGTTCGTTTTGACTTGGTGATGGCTAAAATTAGAAGGGACATAAATATAAAGCATAGAGAAGTAACTTGTTAAGCAGCTAAAGTAAAAACATGAAATTATAAAACTTCATTAATATTTTAGTTCTGCTTTTATACATTTATAGCAGAATACTTAGAAAGATAAAAACACTTGATGTAGGGTAGACTTTTCACCTGAGGTCTCCCACCCTTTTTTACTAAGTATTCTTGTTTTTAATCTTCACAAATTATTTTAGAATGAGAAAAAAACAAACAAAGCTTGTATTTGGAAAAAAATGCTCATTGACTGTAAGCTGGTGTGGAGTCCTTTGTTCTTATATCAAAGTAGACAATCTGACAGCTGAATTGTCTCTCAGGGGCAGTGCTGTGTGCCTGTCATCCCAGCCACTCCACTCCTCCTCCCTGAGGCAGGGGGATCTTAAATTCAGGGCCAGACTGCCAACATGATAAGACCTAATCTGGTAGAGCATGCCATATAATCGTCTCTGTCAAAGGAAAAAAAGTGCCTAAAGGTTGTACTCCACATTAGTTGGTTGCTACAGTAATGGCTATAAATCATTAAGAAAGGAATAATTAAACTATTTAGTACAAGGTAATAGGGATATTAGTAATTTTCTCATTAAAATAATTGAAATTATGTAATAATTTATTTCAAAAATTATTTTATTTCTGTGTTAATCATGTCCCGTACCAGTGAAGTATTATTTTAAAGGGTTTTTATTTAAATGCTATCAGTATTAATTAGCAAGTGTAGAAATCAGTTTATTTTCTATCTGTGCACTATTTTGAACACAGGGTGCCTAACACAGTAAGAGCCTTCTTTTAGTAGCACAGAATCGCACACTGCAGCAGGATTGATGTCTATCAGTCAGTGAGGCTGAATCTTGGTGGCTGCTGCAGTGGCAGAAGCTACCTCTGTAACCAAGTCTGTTGAGTGTTCTGAGGAAGCGATTATCTTCCAGGGAAGTGGGAAGTCAACGTTAGCGAAAGCCATCTGTAAGGAAGCACAGGACACTCTGGATGCCCATGCGGAGACAGTCGACTGCAAAGCTTTACGAGGTAAGAGTGAGCACTCTCGAATCCCCTTTCATAGACAGGAATGTATTATCAGTGCCATTGTAGACAGGAATGTATTATCAGTGCCATTGTAGACAGGAATGTATTATCAATGCCATTGTACAGTTATGTAGTTTTTAAACTTTATTTTTGTCTTTTAGTCATTGAAAATCCTTAGAAGTTGGGAAGCTGGGCATGTGGCACAAGTCTTTAATCCCAGCACTTGCAGAGCAGGGGCAGGTGAATCTCTGTAAGTCTGAGGCGAGCTTGATATAAAGAGCAAGTTTCAGGACTTCCAAGGCCCTGTCTCAAAAAACCAAACAAGAAAATCCTTAGAAACATTAAGGCTCTGTCTTTCTGATGTCTGTGATAAAGTCCCTAAAACTATTTGACAGTCTCATGGAAGCCATTTTTTTTTAAGTGAAAGCTCTGTAGAAATACACACTTGCTTAGAGTATGCTGCATTTGACTCTGTACCCCATCCTTGAATTGCTGTAGGAAACTGGGAGAACTCATGGGCTGGGTAAGTGAGGGCTTTGGGTGGTGACAAGAATTACAGTTGACCTTTAACCTTGTGAGGTTTTTTTTTGGGGGGGTGTTGATTTTTCAAGACAGGGTTTTTCTGTGTAGCCCTGACTGTCCCAGAATTCTCTATAGACCAGGCTGGCCTCCAACTCATAGAAATCCACCTACCTCCACCTCCCAGGTCCTGGGATTAAAGACATATGTCACCACTGCCTGGCCCACTGATGTGTTTTTTTAAATCTAGCATTTGTGTTATTATCTATTTAGTTAAAACAGGAGGTTGGAACAATTTTACTTTGAACAAGTAACTTGTTTCTGGGATTCCACTACCACCCGGCTCCCAGCTAGTCTTTGTAGCTTATGTGTTCTAGTGCATAATAAGAAAGGAAGAAATAACATTGTATAGATGTATGAAATTCTCAAAGAATAAATAAAACTATATTTTAAAGCAAGGATAAAGATAGCTTTTGAAAACTCATTATTTCATTTGCTATAAAGGAGGTTTTAATCTTCTTTGAAGCCCCATGGGGGAGAATTTAGCTTAGAGCTAAGTATCAGGAAACTTTTGTATTGATTACAGATCTGTAAACTTTCTGTCTTTTGGAGATTAAAACTTTGTACCACACCTGGAACAATCTTGAATCCAAATGTGTCATAGAACTGTAGGAGCTTCCGGGTCTGCAGGGGATGGCTAGGGTTTGATCAGATCTGGACCCTTACTCTGGCTTACGTTTGCCATCCTGTGTAGTTCACAGCTGTAAGCTGTCTGAAACTCTGGAGTGTGGCCGAGTGCATAAGCCAAGAGTCAGAGTAACATAGTCCTCTCCTCTGTGATACAGTTTGGCATTGTGAGTCCTCGGACACTTAGGAGTTGAACGTGTCAGTGATTGACGAGTTTTTTGATTGATATATTAATAAAGCAGGGGTTTAATTTCTACAAATAAACTACTATTGAGTTCTACAAATAAACTACTATTAATTTCTACAAATAAACTGCTATTAATTTCTACAAATAAACTACTATTGAGTTCTGGTGCTTTCAAGAGGAGCCTAAACTTCCCACCTTGAAATAACACTGAACCCGCATCTTCTGATTCTAGGAAAAAGACTTGAAAGCATACAAAAAGCCCTAGAGGTGGCTTTCTCAGAGGCCGTCTGGAGGCAGCCATCTGTCATTCTGCTGGATGACCTGGACCTCATTGCCGGACTGCCAAGTGTCCCAGAACAGGAGCACAGCCCTGAAGCAGTGCAGAGCCAGCGGCTTGCACATGGTAATGGTCCCTGCTGGGGTGGGAGCTTTTTCTTTTGTCAGTCAACATTTTTCACTTTAATGGTAAATCTATTTTTTACATTGTTAATTAGTTTTATTTATTACTTGTCCATTTGTTTGGGGGTGGCGCCCATAATGCCTGTGTGTACATATGGAGGTCAGAGGACAATTCCCAGGAGTCTCTTCTCTCCTTCCACCGTGTGGGTCCTGGAGGTTGACCTAAGATTGCCAGGCTTGGTGGCACATGGCTTTACCTGCTGAGCCATCTCGACGGCCCTAAACCTTCCATTTTAAGGGAATAAGGTATATGCTTATTGTGTGTTCCTTTGGGTGCCCGGTAGGCTTCTTCAGCTCTGTAGTAGGAAATGGCAGAGCGAGAGCAGGGACGTTCCCTGACTCGGTGAGTGGGCACCTCACTCTACTTCACTTCTGGAAGCTGTTCCGTTACAGACTTCCTTTCACTTCTGTCTCATTGGCAGGTACTGGTTGTATACTTTTTGGTAGTCAGCCTTCTCAAAGTCCAGGAGGCAAAGGAAGCAATCTCAGTGCAGAATAGTAGTAACAATGGTGGCTGCTGTGCAGGATGCTGTTTCTGGAGAGGGCGTGCCTTAAGAATTCAGGCAGGTATCCCCTGGTGATATAAGTCAGTAAATGGAAAGTGACAGAGATGAGTATTTGGGCCAGGTTAACCAACTAGAAGGTGGCAAGATGCACTGTCCTAGAGGAATGTGTGGTGTGGCGGGTGAGCATCTAACCCAAAGAGAGAGTGCGGTGGGCTACACGGGAGGCCAGGAAGGCTTCCAGAGATGCTGCCCACTGAACCGAGTTTTAACGGAAAGGTGAAATCAACAAGCAGCAAAAGAAGTACAGTCCACTACTCATGGCCACTGAGGCGCCAGAGATTATACCACCACGCCACTCATGGCCACTGAGGTGCCAGAGATTATACCACCACGCCACTCATGGCCACTGAGGCGCCAGAGATTATACCACCACGCCACTCATGGCCACTGAGGTGCCAGAGATTATACCACCATGCCACTCATGGCCACTGAGGTGCCAGAGATTATACCACCACGCCACTCATGGCCACTGAGGTGCAAGAGATTATACGACCACGCCACCACGCCACGGGTTGTAGCTTACAGTGTGGAGACAGACCTGTGGGGAGGGAGGAAGGGAGGGCTACAAGGGTTGGCCATTGTTTTAGAGAGTTTGTCAACACAAACGATAGCCAGAGTAGCTTCCATTAGATTAACTAGAGTTGATCTCAAAGGAAGGCTGCGGCTCTCTGAATCAGGGCTCAGAGATACATTACTGATGTTTATTTCAGTTCTGATCTCCTCAGACAAACTTTGCTAAGCCTTGGATAGAAAGAAATTATTCAGAAAGTGTTAGAAACACCCTGTTCTGCTAATAACCATGATAGTGTGGACATTTACCATCCTTCCAGAATATTCACTTCTAGAATGTCTATTTTTGATTCATTTACTTTATTTTATAAGCCAGGCGTGGTGGCGCACGCCTTTAATCCCAGCACTTGGGAGGCAGAGCAGACGGGTTTCTGAGTTCGAGGCCAGCCTGGTCTACAAAGTGAGTTCCAGGACAGCCAGGGCTACACAGAGAAACCCTGTCTCGAAAAACAAAAACAAAAACAAAAAAAACAAAAAACTTTATTTTATAAGATCCAGGAGTACTGAACCTCAGTAGACATGTTCAAAGTTTACAGGACCTCCTACACTTGTGTTTGATTTAGCATCAGTGACTGGGTTTTAAGCATGATGGAGCTGTTCCATCTTATAGCTCGACATTAGGTTATTAGCATTTTAATGAATATGCAGGTGTAAATGTTCTTTTTTTTTCCTGAGTGTTATGCTATTTTATTTCATTCTAGCTTTGAATGATATGATCAAAGAGTTTGTTTGCACGGGCAGCTTGGTGGCACTCCTGGCCACCAGCCAGCTCCAGCACTCTCTGCACCCTTCCCTTGTGTCTGCTCAAGGAATCCACACGTTTCAGTGTGTCCAGCACCTTCAGCCTCCCAATCAGGTAATTCACTACTTAGCACATTCTATTCTTTTTCTTAGAAACTGCTTTTATTTTAATAGTTACTGCTTCTAGGAGATTGTGCAGATATTTAAGAGCAACATGTACAATTTAAGAGCACAGATTCTAATTTATAATCATCTAAAACATTATGTACTTGCTAAGGAAATGGCTTTCTTAGAGTTGGTATTTTTTTCTAAATGAGGAGGAAATGAAAATTAGACATCTTTTAACATCCCTGCCCACTTCGGGACCTTATGTGCACTAAGCAGTTAGTGACCAGGAGCAGGAGGAAGTATTCTCAGGCCGGTTAGCACACTAGAGACATGTAAGAATGTTGTTTAAGATCCTTGCCTGGTTCTACCTTATCTATGCAGACTCTTTGCCCTTTAATTGTTATTGGAAAAGCAGAAGTATTGCCTGTTATTCTGTGCCACAGAGGCTTGGTGATAAAGAGCTTGCCTAGTATGTGTAAGGGCCCTGGGTTCAGTACTCAGCACCAAAAAAGAACAGAACAGAAATGAAATGACAGTGATGTTGGCTATCTTACTAAGGTCACTACTGCTGTGATGAAGCACCATGACCTAAAGCAACTTGAGGAGGAAAGGGTTAATCTCACTCAGTTCCATACAGTTCATCCTCAAAAGCAGTGAGGGCAGGAACTCACCCAGGCCGGGGACCTGCAGGCAGGAGCTGATGCAGAGGTCTTGGAGAGCTGCTGTTAATTGGCTTGTTCCCATGGCTTGCTCACGGCTGCTCAGCCTGCTTTCTTATACAACCAGGACCACTCTAGTCCAGGGATGGCACCAACCACAATGGGCTGGGTCCTCCCACATCAATCACTAACTAAGAAAACACCCTACAGGCTTGCTCCAGCTTGATTTATATGGAGGCATTTTCTTGACTGAGGCTCCTTCCTCTCTGATGGCCCTAGCTTGTATAAAGTTGACATAAAACTGTTCTACACTTTGGTTATTGATTATGTTTTTAGAAATGTTATAGGAACAAAACCAAAAACAAAAAAAAACTGTTAATAATCAGCGTTACTTAAAATACTCCTTTTTGGAGAAAGAAATGGCAATCTTTTTTTTAAATTTTATTTATTTATTATATGTAAGTACACTGTAGCTGTCTTCAGACACTCCAGAAGAGGGAGTCAGATCTCGTTATGGATGGTTGTGAGCCGCCATGTGGTTGCTGAGATTTGAACTTAGCACCTGGGAAGAGCAATCAGGTGCTCTTACCCGCTGAGCCATCTCACCAGCCCAAGAAATGGCAATCTTGTATCCGTGTGGCCTTTTGAAAATTTACGAGGAATGTTTGAGGTCTAATTTTAGACAAGACACAAAAATACAACCCTCTGATAGGATCATGGAAGAAGCAAAGAGCTTATTTGTGATTTTGAAGGAAAAGACTGTAATATCTAAGTTCCTGTTAGCTCTGGCTTGGACAACTTGGGCACTCTTCATCACATGCTGTGGACCTGGGCAGACATCCTCGGGCGCTGGGGTGGGGGCAGCTAAGCACTGCTTATGCTGGGAGTGGACAGAATGGCCTGCCAGAGTGCACCATGTAGTGTGCATGCCTAGAAGTCTGTACAGTCCCAGTTTGTATAAGTGCATTCTGGGGTGTTCACATGTGATGAAATTGCCTGGTGAGGCTTTTCTCTGGTTATATTCCCATTGCTAAGTGAAGTATAACTCGTGAATGTACCCTCAAGAAATTAATAATCTGAATTTTGTGTTTTTTTCTTAAGGAACAGAGATGTGAAATTCTGCATAGTGTTGTGAAGAATAAACTGGGCT
Source organism: Mus minutoides (assembly GCA_902729485.2). Classification (NCBI taxonomy): domain Eukaryota; kingdom Metazoa; phylum Chordata; class Mammalia; order Rodentia; family Muridae; genus Mus; species Mus minutoides. Next base: position 4,208,925 of record LR749515.1, on the reverse strand, counting down.
GTGATACAAGCAAGTCCCCTGACTTGGACCTGCAGTGTATAGCTAAAGAGACGGAAGCGTTTGTGGCTCGTGACTTTACAGTTCTTGTAGACCGAGCCATACACTCTTCTCTCTCTCGCCAGCATAGCTCTACCAGGGAAGGTATTTGTACAAACTCTGGACTTCTTTCTGTTGTGGGAATAGAGTCAGAGCAGAGCAAGAATTACATACATTCAACTTCATATGATATTCATGTAGAAATCTGGCATTTCCAGCCAATATGACAGCATATTTTAAAAATGAATTGGTCTTGGAGGTGCATTCCTTTAATTCCATCACTCAGGAGGCAGAGGCAGAGGCAGGCTGATCTCTTTGGGTTTGAAGCTAGCTAGGGCTTCCTAGTGAGAAAAAGCGCTTTTGTTTATTTTTAAACAGAATTGACTCTAACAACATCAGACTTCCAAAAGGCTCTCCGTGGATTTCTTCCTGCTTCTCTGCGAAATGTCAACTTGCATAAACCTAGAGACCTGGGCTGGGACAAGATTGGTGGATTACATGAAGTTCGGCAGATCCTCATGGATACTATCCAGTTACCAGCCAAGGTAAGATAAAACACTTGACACACGTAAACAGAGTACTAATGGCCAGAAGAAACCTTCAGCCATTGCCTAGGGCTTTATTTGTTAGCTCATCCAACTTCCATTTGATTGACAAGTATTTATCAAATTACCAAACAAAACAGGATTTTGCTATCTCCGTGGCCTGTAAATGTATATCCACTGTGGCATGGATATCTTTATTTAACTTAAGTCTCTCAGATTAGCTGAAATTTCAGCAGAAGCAGACAGGAACAGTGTAAGACAGAGAGCCCCCTGGGTTCACAGAACAGATGGGTTATGCAGACTTTTGGACTCTGGGAACTAGTCCTAAAAAGGCAGAGGTGACAGGTAGCATGAACTAGGTCGAGGGAAAGATAAAGGCTGCAGGTAGAGTCTAGGGCATAGTGTGTTGGATTAGGAAAACTGAGAAATAAGAGCAGTTGTGTGAGATCCAGGAGTCATGCAAAGTAAAGGAATGAGGAAGGATTTGGGGTCGCTTGTGATGGATGGCAAGGCTTGGTGTCAGGGTCTGGGATGTGTGGAGTCCAGCACAGAACCATAGATTTACATCGAGGGGAGGAGACATTGGCATAGAATTCCTAGCCAACGATATCATGACCTCAAATGCTGAGTTTGGGTACCAGCATTAATACCCAAATATATGGACACAATGAGCTTAGCTGTGGACTGTGAGGCCTCCTCAGTTAGTATGAATGTAGAAGCAAGGTTGGAATTTTATCACTAGATGGACTATGAAGGCTTGCTCAAGAGAAGAGGCAAGGGTACTGCTGATTGTAGCTGATATTTAGTTAATGTCAGATGGGAGTTTGTGCTCTGGGCAGCTGATTATTTAAAAAGCTGGTAATTTAAAAAGATTAGTGAGTTGTTTAGCAGGGAGAGGCATGACTGTCCCCACCCATGGCTTGTGCTTCCTCTGATCTCTTTGATGCAGTACTTGAATGTATCAGTTATCACAGTTTAACCATGTTACTGGGCTTTTGGCCTCTGTTTTCCTAGCAGTACTTTTTATCACACTTTAAAAAGGAAGACTGGTTTATCTATGGCTCAGTGATTGCACCTTGCCTGGCTTTATTACCAACAAAACAAAACAGAAAATGAGTGAGGCAGAAGGATGTTCTGATACCCTGACAGACGCCGTCTTTGTGCACATGCATTCCGTGGCTTCTATTAATTATTCCCAATAGGAATTTCCTTTTGTGCTGCTGTGTTCTTGTTAATAAAGGGAGGTGGCAGTTATTATCATCCAAATACTTTACACAATACTGTGTTTGAACAGTTTTGTTTTGGTTTTTTTTTAGATTTTTGCTCTTTACCATACTTTTACTATTTTTCAGTACCCAGAATTATTTGCAAACTTACCCATACGACAGAGGACGGGAATACTGCTTTATGGCCCTCCAGGGACAGGAAAAACTTTACTTGCTGGGGTAGTTGCAAGAGAGAGTGGAATGAATTTTATCAGTATTAAGGTATGTGTGCATCTGCCTTCCTCCCTTGTCTTTGTAATTGAGGCAAACCTAGAGAACATCCAGTTAGCCACTGGAAAGTATAGAGTTCGTTGGCACTGTAGTGCACTCACAGAGCTCTTTTCCCGCCTCTTCTCAGAGCTCTTGTACTCTATTCTCGTGTCCTCTCATTCCTTAGCAGCCACTGATCTTATTCCTGTGTCTATGGATTTTGTATGCTAGGAATCAGGTAACATGTGTCCCTCTGCATCTGGCTTCTTCCACTCAGTATGCTTCAAGTTGTTGTGTGCCTTAATTCCCTCCTCCCTTTCCTGGCAGACTGGCATTCCATTGCTTACCTGTGCCACATTTTGCTTAGACATTCTTTGTCACTGGTAACATTTAGGTTGTTTCACTATTGGGCTTTAATGCATGTATTTTAACATCAAATTGTTTATTCTGTGTGTACGTGTATGTCATGGCCACTCGTGCCACAGCAGGCATGCCATGGGACAGCCTACAGGAGTTGGTTCTTTCATGCACAATGTGGTTCCACAGACAAAATTCAAGTTGCCAGGCTTTGTGGCAGGTGCCTGCACCCTGTGAGCTACCGCCACAGTATTATTCTACCATTAGGCTTTTATGGATAATGTTATTATGAATATCCATGTACAAGTTTTTTGTAGACTTATGTTCTCATTTCTACTGTTCTGTAATGAGTAGAATCACTGGATCTTACGGTAATTCCTGCTTAACTTCCTCAGGACCCACTAACCCCCACGCCCCACCCCCACCCCAGTCCTTGCCAGTCCCAGGCATGTTTCAGAGTGCTCCTGTTTGGAAAGCCGGGAGGGAAGAATGACGAATTTATTGGTTTTATAGCTGCTAGGAATGGGTGCTGATCCACCTCTCTTTCTGAATGGCTCTTATGTTCTTATTTAAGGCAAATCACCATTACTATGAATAGAGTTTATGTAAATATTAAGAGAAAAAGCAAAGTGTACTTAAGGGAGAAGAGGCGCACAGGAGTAAAGGCCAGTTTTATGGTGCCGGCTGCCCTTCACCCTCCCTGCTGCGAGCAAGGTCTAACTGTTCTTAGGTAGACAGCAAAACGCAACCGATAATAGTAGAAAGAGCCGGTAAACAGACACCTGGCATAAAGGCTCGACAGGGAAAGCGCAGTAAGGGGGCATGGGGTAGCTGGGGTGGTCACAGTGCTGTCAGGCGAAGCTCTTCAGAAGAGGGACGCTTTGACAAAGATGGAAAGGAAATAAAGTCACGGGCCACAAGAACATCTGTGACAATGTGGCAGGCAAAGGAAGCCAAGGGCAGGGAACAGTTGTGACGCTTACCCTAATACAGTTCACTTGTAAGATACAAGTCAGAAACATCCAATCAATCCTATCTTAAAAGTTCTGTGTTTTATTATGCTTAATCAAAACCCAAGGCTCTGTTTGTTTAATTAATTAACCTCCTCTCTCCTCTGGTTTTATTTTGCCCTCTAGGGACCAGAGTTACTCAGCAAATATATTGGCGCAAGTGAGCAAGCTGTTCGAGATGTTTTCATCAGGTGGCTTTCATGAGTGTTGGAAGTAACTGACTGTTACCACTTATTAATCATGGCTTTGGCCTTATTTTTTGAAAAACAGTATTTAAAACCTATGGTTTATGTGAATTATTAACAAATCAAAGGACAAGGATTTTATTTCAGCAAATACTACCAAGAATAGACTCTTTTCAATGTTAAATGCTGGAGATCATTTTATATTTACAATAGGAACATTCCAGAAAGTAGAATCCTAAGTAGTTGTTCAAAGAAAAGTCAGAGTAGATCTTCTCTCTTTCTTTAGAGATGAGCTCTCTCACTATGGACAGCAGAGCCTTGAACTCCTGAGTCTCCTGCCTCAGCCTCCCAACTGCTGGGACTACAAGTATACATCATCACACTTTGCTTTCAAGTTAGATTCTTACATGAAGCAAATAGTTATTCCTCATATACGCCTTATGGCTTTAAATTTTAAGCTCTTGTTTTCCCTGCTTCTAATTAGCTCTTAGAAATCAATATGTGAGTTATCCAGTTCCAATAATGCTCATATTACTGAGTATACATAAGATAACATATTAAAACACAAGATAATACATAAAGTTGAAATAATTATTCAAGGGTAACAGAATTATGGTAATTTTTTAAAGTTAAAATTTACTTTGTAATATTCTTGTAAACATTTTACTATATATGGTAAATATATGAAAATAATTTGTAAAAAAAATAATAAGGTAAAGGTTTATATTAGTATCTACTATGCAATTTAAGAAATAGAGCCTCAGCCGGTAGTGGTGGCACACACCTTTAATCCCAGCACTTGGGAGGCAGAGGCAGGAGGATTTCTGAGTTCAAGGCCAGCCTGGTCTACAGAGTGAGTTCCAGGATAGCCAGGGCTATACAGAGAAACCCTGTCTTGAAAAACCAAAAAGAAAAAGGAGAGAGAGAGAGAGACAGAGCACTGCAAAGAGGGGTTATTATTAAAGTCCATGACTACATATTGACAAAAGGCTAAATTAAAAAAGAAACATTATAATTAGTTTAATGGGTTTTAGTCCAGAAATTATGTATCTAATAATGTGGAGTTTTTTTCAGAATATTCCTATAAAACAATGCAAAAATACTGAGCTTTATATTTGAACAGGTTGAAGAATTAAACAGGCATTCTCAGAAGCAGAAGCCAGGGAGCATATATAAAAACAGCCACCGTGGGCAGGAGAATTGCTCAGGGGCTCAGAGCTTACTACTGTTCCAGAGAACCTCGACTTGGTTCTCAGCACCCACCTAAGGCTGCTCACAAATGCCTTTAACTCCAGCTCCCAAGGATCTGACATTCTCTTCCAGCATCTGAGGACACATGCACACACACTGCACACTCACATACACATATAAATTAAAAAATACAAATAAATCTTTTTAAAATGGCTACCCATGATAGGAACCTATTATCTAAGATTTGGGTTTTAGTCTCTTACTTATCCACAAATATTACTTATACATACTTATCCATAAATATTACAAATAATACTTATCTAAACAAATATTTTAAACTCTCAAGAGTCGGTTTAGACAGGAAGGTGGGAAGCAAATATGATCAAATACATTGTATATTTGGAATTATTAGAGAATTAATAATATAAAAATAAGTAGCACTATTATGAACAAAAAACTGTTTTAATTGAAATAGCCAGAAAATAAGAATAACTGCATGTAATTTGCTTATGTACACACAGATTGTTGTTATATATTATAATCGTGTGTGTGTGTGTGTGTGTGTGTGTGTGTGTGTGTGTGTGTGTGTGAAGAATTTGAAAACTCTGGAGCCCTGATAAAATATAGGATTTTTCCCCCCTCAGAGCACAGGCTGCAAAGCCCTGCATTCTTTTCTTTGATGAGTTTGAATCCATCGCTCCTCGAAGAGGCCATGACAACACAGGGGTTACAGACCGAGTAGTCAACCAGTTGCTGACACAGTTAGATGGAGTAGAAGGCTTACAGGGTAAATCACTGTTCATACAAAAACACACTATAAAAGAAGTTACTACATGATCATGCTAAAAGTGTTTTCCCCTCAGGAGTTTATGTGCTGGCTGCTACTAGTCGCCCTGACTTGATCGACCCTGCTCTGTTGCGGCCTGGCAGACTGGATAAATGTGTATACTGCCCTCCTCCAGATCAGGTGACAAAACCCTGGAGCATCCAGAGATGCTCTCCTCCAGCAGATGCCACACCCTTTGCTTGTGAGCTTTACTTTGGTCATGTGGTAGCAATTGTCCTAAGATAGCTTTGTCCCAGAAGATAGCTTTGAAGCTCATTGGTGGTGGTGGTGGTGGTGGTGGTGGTGCATGCCTTTAACCCCAGCAGTCAGGAGGCAAGGGTAGGGAGATCTCTGAATTAGAGGTCAGCCTGGTCTACAGAGCGAGCTCTAGGACAGCCAAGGCTACACAGTGAAACACTCAGAAAAAAAAAAAAAAAAAAAAAAAAAAGACAGCTTTGCGAGCAAAGGCTTTGTTCACTGTTTGCTCAAAGCATCGATGATCCTGAGTCAGATGCAGCACCTTCAATGCATTCCTGTTCCAGGAATGGCTCTGTTGATCTATAGGAGCAAGTCAGGAAACCTAAAAATCGTCCTGTGTGATCCCACACTCCTTGTTAGAAGCCTCCAGTTCACAAGCAAGCAAGTGGGCCAGTGAGCATGTGGCCAGGTCACATGGAGAAAGGGGTTCAACTCTTCTTGTCTCATTCCGCCAATCCTTGCTCCCAAATGTAGAAAGTAATAAATGAATGAATGAGAGAGAATGGCCAAAGAGTCCAAGTCTGTAGGCCATGTGTGCTTGTTTCTTAATGTTTCTCCTGTCTTGGCACACATGTCCAAATCTAGGAAATAACCAGAGTATGTGTATTCACATTGAATACTTACAAATGATGGCTTTTGGGTTTCTTTAAGAAACACAGAAATAGGAATGTGCTTTCATTTTAATCCCAGGTGTGGGGATGTGGGGCCGCTTCAGACTGTTACAGCAACTATGATTTGCCTAGTGCTCTAGCAGGGGCGTGGTTTTGCCAGCTGCAGAGAGTTTCTGCAGTTGTATGATGTTTGGAATTCTGGGGACTTTTCAGAGGGTACATAATTGTTAGGGCCCCCGAGAATTTGGTTGTTGTGGGTTGTTGGTTACAGTTTGTTAAATAGTTGTGTGCAAAGAAGAAGAAGAAAAAATTAACTATCCTGAAGGCAAAGATTAAACTTGCCCCAAGGAACTTGCTGTCCCTGAGCAGCAGGAAGTTGCCCCCTTCCCCTCCACCCTTTGTCCTCTTATCTAGTGTTAGGGGGTTGACAGCATGGAGAAAGGTGGAAGAAAAACCCCACAAAGTAGCAAAGGCTACACCTGTGTCTCCTCTTAGGGACCCCAGTCTAAGAGAGATGATTTCATCCTAGTATAGACTGGAAAGCTTAGCCTGTTAGACATGTCAATTCATGGAAAGTCTTAGGAGTCACAATTACCTAACAGTTATTTTGTGTGTGTGTTTAGTAAATTAGTTTTTCTTCCTTCAGGTGTCTCGTCTTGAGATTTTAACTGTCCTCAGCAAGCCTCTAGCTCTGGCCGATGATGTGGACCTTCAGCACGTGGCATCGGTCACCGACTCCTTCACTGGAGCGGATCTGAAAGCTCTGCTGTACAACGCTCAGCTGGAGGCCTTGCAGGGACGGCTGCTGCCCAGTGGGCTCCATGTGAGTTGCATGGAAGGCCATTAGGGCGGTCACTGAGGGAAAGAGCACTTTACTGCCAGACTGTGTAGAAACTCTAATTTGCCTAAAATTGGAATGTGGGATTTGCAGAGAATTCTCACTATTATTATATTTGGTATCAGTTTCCCTAACATTACCTTAATATTAACAACTATTTGGTATTAGAAAGATTATCCAGAGTGAAGTAGTAAGAATTCATATAACTAGAAGACTGACCAAGGTTTTCAGCTCTTCCGTGCTTGTAACTGTGTTATCTGTGGCAGCCTCCTGTGATGACACGGGGCCTCTCATCCCCATCGTTCCTCAGCAGGCTTACTTCCTGATACAAGGTCTTTATTTATCTTGAATTTTCTATATCCCAGTCCTAGAATCAGCCTTTTGACTACCGATAGCATTTTATTTTTAATTATTGAAGTAGGTTATTTACATTATAGGCTTTGCCTATATTTTCTAAGAAGTTTTCTGTATATTTACCTCCACCAATTTTAGTTGGAAATTTATTCAGGTTGTAAATTTCTTAACTAGTTCCAAGTGTATGAGGAGGGCTCATACACTCATGCTGTCAATGAGCAGCCTGGGCAGTGGGGGCGGGGGGGCACCCCTCAAGGCCCCTCCCTTCCTGAGACAGTCTCTCACTAGTCTGACCCTGGGTGGGCTTGCTGGCCAGGGAGCATCTAGGTCCTGCCTGTGTCAGCACCAGCACTGTGATGCCCAGTCCACCTGTGCCCAGGTTTTTATATGTGTTCTGGGGACTAACTCAGCCTCATGCTCGCACAGCACTTATCCCCACGGCCCCCAGGGCAAGTTTTGTTATTTTAGCAAGCCATTGTCAGAGCTATTTATTTTTGTTCTTTATGGTACTAGGAATTGACCTAGGACCTAACACATGCTAGACAAACTGTACAACTAAGCTACACCCCTAGCCCTGAAGATTTCTATTAGGATACAGTGGCAAAAGGTGGGCGGAGCCCTGAAGATTTCTATTAGGATACAGTGGCAAAAGGTGGGCGGAGCCCTGAAGATTTCTATTAGGATACAGTGGCAAAAGGTCGGCTGGAGCCAAGGAACGCCACAAAGTTAGATCATACAACAGACCTAGGGCAAGAGGTTTATTGGGAGAAGGGGGAAGAGGGAAAGGCCTACTTGGAGTGGGGACATGAGACAGACAGACAGACAGACAGACAGACAGAATGAGCTAGGTGATGGGGAACAAAAGATGAGAGAGGGAAGGAGAGAGAGAGAGAGATCTGGGGGTGGCCAGGGCCTTTTTATGTGCTGAACCTGGCCTTGGTAGGTGGTGATATAAGCTGCTGCAGCTGCGTGGAACCAATTTACAAGTTTCTTCTTTTTTAATCCCTAATTCATATGAATGCTTTACAGTGTACACACACACACACACACACACACACACACACATATAATTTCACAGTAAAAACAAAAATGAGTGAAAGACAGAGATGAAGAAATAAAACCTCAATTCTAAGTTCTAGTTTTGTTACCATTGGGAAAGTCAATGGATTTTCTTCATCTTAATCCTCCTTTGTGGTAATAGTTACATTTGTGTTGTGTAAGGCTGGGCACGGAGCTCAGCTGGTACAGTGCCCAGCATGCACAAAGTTCTGGCTTCATCCCTCAGCACCAGGTAAATCAGCCATGCTGGTGTGCACCTGAAATCCTAAGAATCATAAAACCAAGGTCCTCCTAAGCTGCATGGCAAATGTAGGGCTGGTATGGGCTACACGAAATCTTGTCTCATAAAAAACGTTTATATTGCATACTTCAATCCATAGAGGATTAAGAGCTTTAGAAGCATGAGCTCCCCATGCTGCTTTATGATGTCTGCTGCGATTTCTAGTTCTGGAGTATTTATGTCTTACTACTGGCACTCTCTGTGTAATTTAGGATGGAGGCTCCAGCTCTGACAGTGACCTGAGTCTGTCTTCAATGGTCTTTCTTAACCACAGTAGTGGTTCCGACGACTCAGCTGGAGATGGAGAATGTGGCTTAGACCAATCCCTGGTTTCTCTCGAGATGTCTGAGCTCCTTCCAGACGAATCAAAATTCAATATGTACCGGCTCTACTTTGGAAGCTCGTATGAATCCGAACTTGGAAATGGAACCTCTTCTGACTTGGTACCTTCTGCACTTGTTGTGTGGCTCAGATCTATAAATATATATGTTGATGTGATATTGGACTGGGGTTCATCTCCTAACCTGCCCCACACAGTCTTCCTGGTTGGCTTGTCTGCAATAAAAGTAGTCTTGTTTTTTAAATTATGCCAATTAGTCATTTTAAGTTTATGTTAAACATTTATAACAGGAGCCAGGAGCAAGGGGGTTGTTGGTTCCACAGGGACCCAGTGTGGCTCCCTCTTGTGGTCACTCAGGAGGTTCTCTCTGGGTGAGTGATTTTAAACCCTTTTTACTGGGAGATCTATTTAATAATAAATGTAAACTTTATTGTCATGAAGTTCTTCTGGATATTAGGAAATTTGCTGCAATAATATCTACAATTCATCAAAAACAAAAATGATGCCAATCTGTGAATCTTCTTCTGGAAACCCTGAAAAGAACACCATCTATCACCAAGGGAACGAATGATTTAGATTAAGTGAGGGCATCCCCATTCTTTTTCTCTTTAGTTAACATGTATGCCCATTCAAATTAATACTGACTTACTCTTTTTAATATATAACATTTTTACATACATGGTTACTTTTGTATATTTTTAATAATTCATGTTTCTAAAAATATAAAAATATCTACTTTTCCAAGAAGACAAATTTTTTTTATAAATTTAATTGTTTTCTAATTTTTTAACTTCTCTCTAGTTAAAACACCTGGGAACATTAGCATAACTGTTTTCTACAAACTAGAGAAAGGGGCTAGGGAGGTCCCACAGACAGATGCATGAACTGAGCACGGATTCCCAGGACCTGTGCATAGCTGGACACAGTGACACATATCTGTAATTCCAGCGTGGACAAGCATGCATGCGTGTGCATTCTCACACACACAGATATATGCACTTATACAGAAAATGAAGAGTAAGGCTCAGGCTGAACCTGTCCTTGCCATCAATGTAATATTAAAAGAAAATAAATGTTTATGTTATGGGTGGTAGTTTGATTGCTATGGAGATCTTACACCACAAGTATCAGTGAACCTTGGTTTATAGAATATTGTCTTTTAAACTTGCTTAACTTCAGTGAATTAAAATATAAACTTACCTAAGGCTGTTGCTTGAGACCTATGACCCTGAGAGTCTGGCTGTAGTCCTACCACTTAGACCAAGGGGCACCAAGCACTCATGAGTTTGGAAGGGAAAGTGGGAGGGGCTATGGCAGGAGAGGGAGGCCAGGAAGTGGAATGGATTTGATAAAAATACACATATGCATGCGGGAAATTCTCAAGCAATGAATTTGAAAAAGGAAACAAAGTTTTCATTTCTTATCTGCAGTGAGCATGACTCTGTCTCCCTCTCTTCTCTCCCATCTCTCTTTCTTTGGTCTTTACCCATCATGCAGAGCTCACACTGTCTGTCTGCACCAAGCTCCGTGACTCAGGATTTACCTGCAGCTCCTGGGAAAGACCCGTTATTTACACCACACCCTGTGTTCAGGACACCTTCCCAAGAAGGCTGCCAAGACCTCACACAGGAGCAGAGAGATCAGCTGAGGGCAGACATCAGCATCATCAAAGGCAGATACCGGAGCCAAAGTGGAGTATGGCCCTTTCCTTCTTCTCAGAACTTAGACAAGTTGCTTTTCCTTGTTTGACATGTGTTTCTTTGCATTTTAATTGTTTATTTACAAGCCAAGCGTTGAAGCACAGGGACTCTGCCTACTGGTTGTCTCATGAGAGAGAATGTATGCTTCTCAGGAAAGAACTTGACAAGAAATAACACAGGGACTGCCACTTAATCTCTTGAATTCCTAAGTTAACATCTGCTTAATCTGCTTTGTATTTAAGGAGGATGAATCCCTTAACCAGTCTGGACCAATCAAAACCAGTTTTGCTATTAGCCAGGCACATTTAATGACTGCACTTGGCCACACAAGACCATCTATTAGTGAAGATGAAGGGAAGGAATTTGCTGAGCTGTAAGTAACCTAAGAAACACATGTTCACTTCAGTTCTGAAGTGTTTACATTGTTGTTGTTGTTTTTATTTAGAAGCTAATTTAAAATATATATATGGTTAAACTGGGGTTGTAAATGAGTGACAGAGCATCTGCCTGGGATATGTAAGACCCTGTATTAGCCCATTACCAAAAAAGGAATTGTAATAACTATGCACTTAAGACTTCCCTTAACTAATCTGCTAGATTGTATGAGTTATAGTGAACTAATTCTAGAAAATGAAGAAATAGGGCAATGAATAATGGTCTAAATTAATTCTAATTATTTACTTTATAAGATTTACTAAAAATATACTGGTTTTAGATGAGCATGGTGGTACACCCCTTTAATTTCAGCACTTAGGAGACAGAGGCAAATGGAGGCCAGCCTCGTCTGTATATTGAGTTCCAGGACAGGCAGGGCTACATCTCAAACACAAACAACTACATATTCATCTGTGTATTATGATAGTTATTTATATAGCTATTATGATGTGTATATGTGTAATATATATGCCATATACTGGTTTTGCCCTTATGATTTACAGTTTATTAGTGTCAACATTTACTGATAACCTTTCTCATCCGTAGCAAGGTTACTATACTGGGATTTATAGTCATCTTCTGTACTTTACACTGTGGCTACTTTGCATGGTGGCCTGGCCACTATTCCACGTTAGTGATTCAACATAATTCAGAAAATATTTGTTCCTAGTTTTGTCTAAGTTTTGTCAATTCTGGTTTAACTTTTCAGTTCTTTGAAGGAGAATGTACATATATATAAGCAATGTGTACTTATTGTAAAAATGTCAAAAAACAAAGATAAGGAAAAGTAGGAAACAAATTTCCTCAATCTCATGTGACTTTGTGTACTTACGTTTTTAAAGAGTGCTTTACCTGTGCTGGTGGCCACTGTCCCCTTTGAGCCATCTCCATCTTAAACACTGTGTGGCAGACTAGGCAGGTGGCCCCTTTGTTGTGTTCAATGCTAGTTTCCAGTAGGTTTCTGTGACAGTGTCCAGGTTTTGACATTTACTCTGCTGCAAGGCGCTCGCTGCTATTCTATAAGCAGTTTGGAGCCAAATGTTGGCACTTCTCTCATTGGTTCACAGAAACAAAGATAGAATTGTTCATTTCTTAAAATATAAGGCTATTTAATCCATTATTTGTTTTGTAATTAGTATTATTCATTAAATATCATCTTTCTTTTTAAGGTATGAGAACTTTCAAAATCCAAAGAAGAGAAAAAATCCAAGTGGATCTGTGTTTCGAGCTGGACAGAAAGTGACTTTAGCATAAACTATACTTCTGATTTTTCCACATGTGTTTGTTTGTGCTGATGGTCTGTCCCTAAGTTGTAACTATAAAAATGATGTAAAAATTTTTAACTTAATAAATTTGGTTAATGTATAAAATCACAGACTGGTAAATGCTGTGATTATGTAATGCTCAGGACTACCTGAGATTAACAGTGCAGGCTAAAGGAAGTTATTTGTAACAGATTGTCTATTCCCAAGTCTGTATTAAATCCTTAATGATATTACGTCAGTTGTGGGCCTCATTTGTTTTTAGAGGGAAGCACTTCTTGGCACTCACAGACCCAGAGTCACTGATTTTCTGGCTTTTGGCAGATTGTATGCCTTGCAACTTCGTGACTGTTTTGGAAAAAGATACATTCTATTATCTTCTGTTTTTTTAAAAACCAGAACATGACATTACACATAATCCAAATAAATTTTAATCCCTTCAACCAAAAATGCCTGATAAGGCTTTTGAACCAGCCCCCAGTCCAGAATCTTTGATTTTTATCTTGATATTCTCTTAATCTGTGAACTAACTTGTAAAGTCAGCCACCATCAACACAAAAAGTATCTCTATTGTCTAATAGTTGGCTTTGGAAAAGGAAGACAGAAGAAGTTAATTAAAATATACAGGTAAGTGTGTGAGATTGCATGTGGTGTGTGTACAGGCAGGATACCTGCCTGTCTGCAGTTTCAGAAACTGGCTGCCAGGTCTCAGACAACTTTCTGTCTCTTCCTTTTGGATGCTGGCCACCGGTTATAGCTTGCCTGCCCTGCAGTTTCTCTTCTAAACTCTTAAAAAACTGTCCTCCAGCCTAAAACAAAAACCCGAGCAGTCCCTCTTCTGGAGTGTCTGAAGACAGCTACAGTGTACTTACATATAATAAATAAAATAAATCTTTAAAAACAAACAAACAAACAAACAAAAAAAAAACCCGAGCAGCACAGCCTCCCACAGCACACAGAAAATATGCTGTGCCTTGGAGGACAGCAAATCTCCCGGAGTTGTCTCCCCCTAAAGGTCAACTGTTCATTTAAACTGAAGCCTGGGAAGCCCCCAGGTAGCACTGTATTTCTCCTCATTGTACGGTGGGTGAGTCATGTAACCAAAAGACTGATGTTTCTATTTAATACCATCTTGGGGGAAGCATCCCATTTCCTTTTTAAGTATTTAGAAATCCAAAATAAACCCACTGTAAAAATATTTTTTAATCAAAAACTGGAATATTAGCATTTAGAAAATCATTTCCAATAGTATTTACAATGAACTTTATTATACCTTATGTAAACACAAAGATGGTTTTTCTAACTTTGGGACTAAAGAAAAAGGGTAAAAGAGTTTTGATGAAAATCATTAAGATCAAATCAAATTCTCAAATTCCTACAGCTAAAACCATCTGTCTGGATAGATGAGGACAGAAGCAGCAAGTGGGTACCTGCCCACTTCCCCCATCACACAACCAAAGCACACCATCCACGTTCTCAGCACATGGTTTGAGTTTTTTGACTATCAAAACTAATGACCTTTTAGTCACTTTCAAGATAGGCAGTCACTAGTCCCTGCCTTAGCAATAGTCAGGCCACTCTCACAGAGGCTGCTGCCTCAGTAGAAGGAGGGGATGTCTATGCTGCATGCAGATCAAAAGCCTGGCTGAAGCAGTCTCCCTGAAGCAGCTGATGCTGACAGGCAAAGGCAGGTCTACAGAAAGCGGCTGACCGCTCTGGCCTGAGATGAGAGTGTGAAGAGCCAAGGCTAACCCATCACCCACCAGCTGCTTTCTGCAGGACTAAAGCAGACAAGGTCTGCTTTGAGAAAGGAGAAGACTGTGGCTTTGTAAGACATACTGCTCACATTTTGGTTTAGTTCTTAATCAGAAATCTAAAACTTAAGCCCGGCATGGTGGTGTACACCTTTAGTCTCAGCACTTGGGAAGTAGAAGCAGGCAGATCTCTTGAGTTCAATACCAGTCTGGTCTACAGAATAAGTTCCAGGACAGCCAGGACTGCAGAGTGAGATTCTGGGTTTAAAAAAGAGACAGAGACAGAGAGAGAGAAAGAAAGAGAGAGAGAAATCTAAAACGTAATGTTTTGCACCTATAAAAATATAATTCATCTTATGAGTTCCTAGAAATAAATTATAAATAAAAATAGACACTACATGTTTATAATGATTTCCCTGGAATCTGCCACTTTGCGTGGGAAAATACACATTAAATTTAGTATTTCACTTCAATTCATTCTTTTTTTCACTCTGTGATTTTCTAAGCAACAGGTACTAAGCAGGTAATATAATTACTGGGTAGTAGGTAACATTTTTCTCAAGTCCTGTTTCCAGATAAGACCTTCATGAAGAAGTATCTGGCATTAACTACCTACGTAACACACCTGTAACACAAGGAGGATGAGGTGGGGGACCTCAAGGTCAAGCCAACCTGGGCTGTATATGAGACCCTATCACAAAAACATAAAGAAAAAGGTTTATAAAGAGAAAAATGGTGGCATGTCTTGTTATTATAAATAGAAGGAAACTGGAAATCTGGCTTTATTTTGGGATGTGTATGTTCTAGGATTAAAACTGAAGCTTTATACCTGCTAAGTAAGCATACCCCAGTTTGGTTTTGTAACTACAAGTGGTTGGCAACTGTTTCCTTAATAGTTATCGCAGGAGTAGGTCCAACGTGAGTCCATATGTAGCCCTTCTCTGGTCGGGTGGGAACTGTGGGAAATGGTGAGGACCTTGACTTGAAATACTCAGAAGGCGCATGGCAGACAAATTCCAGGTACTCCATCTTCCTTGGAAGATCTTCCTCTGGCCCTAAGGGGCAACCAGTGAAATGTAAGTACAGTTCTGAACACAGCAGCTATCTTCTTTGTAAACTGTTAGCAAGCTTAGACACTAACAAGAAGCACTCTTAAATGACGGAGCTGCTGTTAGCCTCGGAACATGTACTACTCTGAAATCACACTCCAGTATTTACTCTACTTCAACTGACTAAGGACTACAGCATCTGAGAAAGGATCCTAAGATAGGGAGTAGTCATGTCGTTTCGGAAGTGCCTGTACCGTTCTAAGAACTGTACATGCACCCACACTTGGACTCCTCACAACTTCCGCATGGGGCTCTATTTCTTCCAGTTTCACATACAGGCACCCTGAGGAAAGACAGATGAAGGCCTGGTGAAGTTCCTTAATCAGCAGGCAAGTGGAGGGGCTAGGAAACCAGCAGTCTGGTCCGGAGCTTGCACTCCGACTGGCACACCATCTAGTCAGGGCTGAAGCATCCAGACTGAGGACCATGAAACAGGAGTGAGAGGGGAGCCTGGAAACAATGATTCAGAACTGAACAATGATGCAGTATGGTCTCTGATGTTCCAGACTGATAGAGACTAGACAGCTATGTGGTCATACGAGACAAGCTTGACAGTGACTGGCGTTCTCACTAAGAAGAAATGCCTTTGGGATACAAAACGAACACATGTCCAATTCACAAAGAATGACAGTACAAAATAACTGAAGAGACTGAACTTTCAAAAATGTCATTAGCCAGTCATTTTTATGCATCTGTCAAGAATTAGTTGTACTCTATCTTTTGAATGCCTGAGTACAGTATGCCATTTCAACCATCAACAATATGATATCATATATGCTGTGTAGAAGGACATATACAGAGAATTTATAGGTTTTAGAAATAATTAGGAAAGTTCTTTTAGAAATTGTTTTTGAATAATTGTATAGGCCCCCTATATAACCTAGGTTCCTATGTGATTCTTTTCATACAGTTTAGGCTTGGGACACACAAACACTTCTTATCCATATCATGTTAGTGAGCATACACTGTTATAGCCCATAATAACAAATGACATTCAAATATCAACTATATAAACTGTCTCTATTTCCTACAATGCTTTTTACGTTTTTGTACATAATGATGTCAAATATCAACTATATAAACTGTCTCTATTTCCTACAATGCTTTTTACGTTTTTGTACATAATGATGTCAAATATCAACTATATAAACTGTCTCTATTTCCTACAATGCTTTTTACGTTTTTGTACATAATGATGTCAAATATCAACTATATAAACTGTCTCTATTTCCTACAATGCTTTTTACGGTTTTGTACATAATGATGTTTATGTCTTTTTCTATTCTGGATTGAACTTTGTTCTCAGGCCTCACCTCACATACGGATGGTCTATCTTTTTATATGTTATATGCTGGGAAAGGGACCATTAGACAGAGAATCATGGTCAAATAAGAGCAGAAGAGTAGCTGGGCGTGGTGGCACACCTTTAATCCCAGCACTCGGGAGGCAGAGGCAGGTGGACTTCTGAGTTCAAGGTCAGCCTGGTCTACAAAGTGAGTTCCAGGACAGCCAGGGCTATACAGAGAAACCCTGTCTCGAAAAACCAAAAAAAAAAAAAAAAAAAAAAAGAGAGAGCAAAAGAGTAGGCTCTCTCAATTTCAGATAAAGAACTACAGGCAACTAAGAGAGGGAATTGGTCGTGGTGTTTTCTGATAGCAACAGAACAGAAACTAAGAATCCCCCTACCCCCAAGTTGATTATCAATTACCAAGTGGGTAGCCCTGAAATTGTATGCATAAAGTAACATTAAATAGACTCAGTAGGTTGTATTTACGTAGTTAAGAATATACAGTAATATATACAATAATTAAACAATTAACAATAACACAAGTGGAACCATAAATTTGGGAAAGAATGGGGTAGGGTACACAAAGAAGATCAGAGGAAGAAAAGGAGAAAATATAATTGCATTTTAATTTAAAAACATAGTGGACCCCTATCTGATAAGACTGGCGCCCTTATAAGAGACAATGGAGTACTCTCTTTCAGTGTGCACAGAGAATAAAGACCATGGGAGACAAAGCAAAAACCCAGCCATCTGTAGGCCAGGAAGCAAGGCCTCTCACCCCCATCATCACAGCACCCAGCTCTGACTTCCGACCTTCAGAACAGCCTGTTGCTCAAGCCCCACAGTCTCTGACATTTCACTCTTTGACAGCTCACACAGACTAGCACATTCGTTCATAATGCACTGAAGAATTAAGTAAATTTCAGATGCTGGGCCTCACCTATTATATACGATGCAGGATCAAATTGGTCTCTGGGACTGGCGAGGGTAGGAATGAGCCATGTCAGCGCGGCACTCTTCTCACAGTACTGGTCCTGAATAAAGCCCCTGATCTGGGCATAGTACGGCTTCCCATCTTGCTCATCAATCACAGAAACAACGTCACCAATTTGGTAATATACTCCCTGGGGGAAGCACGACAATCTGGTATTTAAAGTAGTAACAGATCACAGCCTACATTCATTAGCAAGCAAAATTTCAAAATAGTAAAAAAAAAAAAAAGTCTGAATATCAATGTTTTACCTTATGTTGATGTTTGTTGCCCTTCTGAATGAAAATCAATTACATAATACCAACATATGACAATTTACAACTGGAGAAAAGATTTTTACATCATGAAAGTACGATCTCTACTTTAAAAAAAAAATTCTTTTTTTTTTCCCTTGTTCTGGTCAACCCCGCTCACCCCAGCCGACCCCATTCTCGCTCCAGCTGTCCCCGTTCTCTCCAGCCTGCTCTGGCCATCCCCGCTCACTCCAGCTGTCCCCGCTCGCTCTGTCCGGCCCCACTCGCTCCAGCCGTCCCCATTCGCTCTGGCCAGCCCCGCTCGCTCTGGTCGGCCCAGCTCGCTCCAGTTGGTCTCTCCAGTCCAAGGATTCGTTTTTATTATTATTCTTCATAAGTACGCTGTAGCTGACTTCAGACACACCAGAGGAGGGCGTCAGATCTCATTATGGGTGGTTGTAAGCCACTATGTGGTTGCTGGGATTTGAACTCATCACCTCATTTGGAAGAGCCATCTCACCAGCCCAAAGATTCATTTTTAAGAATAGTTTGAATTCACAGTACGATCATGGAAAGTAGGTAGGGAGTTTCCCTGCGTTCCTCTACCTGACACACATATAGCATCTGCTCCTATCCGCATCTCCATCATCTGAGTGAAACACTCACGCTGACTGATAAGCCTATATGTCACATCATGATGACTCAAACATCATAAATTAACTTAGTTATCTTGGTGCTCTATAATCTGGGGGCTTGGGCCACGTACACCATGGATCCACTGTGATCAAATCACCGAGTAGTTCCACTGGCCTAAAAATCCTCTATGCTATCCCTACTTTTTTTTTTAACAGTCATCAAGCTGTAGAAAGTTAAATGACTTGTTGCTCAGGTCCACGCAAGGAAGCAACTGTAAACTATGCACCTACATTAACTAGCTCAGTGGTCTTCCTATATTACCTTTAAAAATAAAAATAAAACCAGCATTGGCTTGTTGAGACTAGATTCTAAATATTGCCCTTTTCCAGTTGTTTATTCAAAGAAAATAGATACGGTAAGTTCAAAAGAAAAGTTGAAAACCTTTTTCTATTATAAGCAGTATTCAGGCTGTCACCACATTTCCCAGACTCCTTGACAACCGTCTCCTCCTCGGTCTTCTGCTTTACATCTTCTCAACAACAGAATGACATACTCATTCCTGTTCTATTTATATCAAAGTGATTAAGCTGTCGGATTCCATTAGTGTTTCTCCCTGCGCTTCCAATATCCATCCCAGGATATCCATCCCAGGATCTCCTCCCTGGATCCCGAGATGGAAAAGTTTCACAGGTCATATGGTCCTCAACTGTAGGTACTATATGTGTTTTCCTTGAAGTATGGCTTTTGTAGCAGCCAAAGGCACTAAGATACATATAGTATAACCATAAAAACGACTATGAATAAATACTGCCAGTAATTCAATGGCAACATGAGCATCTGATAGACCAAGAGTTTCTCCTAGTGAATGCTTCTTCCTGTGTCTGAGGTGATTCACACCTGGGTCACAATGAATTCATACTGTTACTGCAGGCTACAGTCTACTTATTAGTCCATACCCTTATCAGCTGGTTTATGTTTGTTATCTGCTATGTTCACAAAGGTAGTTTCTCCCAAATTACAGACGACTGTATTTGTTTTTCACTGGCATTCAGACATATGTAACTGTGAAAATAAAACAGCAATGCAAATATAAGGTTTTAGAGAAGTTTTGATGGCAAGTACACCTGGCATATGAGGTGTGTATAAGCAGTCTCCCTAACTGTGGACATACAATGTAATACACTAGTCAGTACCTGAGACCTTGGACACTGAGACTCTATGCACTCCAAATTTTCTTCCTATATATCTATACTTAGCGAAGTTTAGTTTATAAATTATAATTTGGATAAGAGATTAACAGCAATAGCTAGGAATAAATAGAATAATTAGTAATAAAACAGAGCTAAAAGTGCAGATAAGGAAAGACTAATAGAAATATCTAAGAAACATCACTAAGATATTTATGTAAGCAGTGTGCATTTGCTGGCAGCAAAGGAGGTGAACACAGTGTGTCAAGGAACACTGGATTAGGAATGGTCACTCTAATTCATGCAGCATATGAATGCAGGTGCCACAGAGGCCAAAGGAATTGGAGTATAGATAGTTGTGACTGGCTGGATGAAGGTGCTGGGAACTGAACTTGGATCCTCTGAGACAGCAGTATGTACTCTTAACCACTGGGCCACCTCTCCAGTCCCTCCCTCTCCAGTTTGATGTGGGTCTCCAGCTTAGCTTAGAAGCTCACACTGTCCTCTTGAACTTGCTACCATGATGTCGGCTCTGCTGTCAAGAGTGTCCACAATGTTGGCTCTCTGCAACATTACTTGAATATTTTGCTGTATTCTGGTTTTACTATATTTAATAAATATAGCAGTAGATAGCAATAAGAAAAGACCAATCCTTGTAATAAAAAGTCCCACATGCTTTTCCATTACCACACACATAGAAATTACTAGTACGCTAAAATTTTATCTTCTAACCTATGGATTGTTGGAGAAGTGCTACAAATTTGAAGCTGTAACAAAGACCATTTGTATCATCCATCGACTAGTAACCTTGCTAAATCTTTAACATGGATAATATCAGGAAGTAATTACTACTTACACATTTTGTTTTACAGATGAAGAAACGGTAGAGATTAGAAACATAACCACCTGCCAAAGCAATGAAGCCAAGATCTACTTAGGTTCTCGCACCAGACTGCCTTGCTCCATGATTTACCATGGACAAGCTAATTCACGTCTATATGAGTCAATGTCCTTATCCATAAAATGAGAATAGTAACCCTCAGCTCACTGCCTGACCCAGAGGATGCATGCTTGCATGTATGCAAGCATGTGAGCACACATAAACACATGTATGCACATGTGTGCTCAACACACACACACACAAAACTTTATCTTATGATTAACAATTAACCATACATGAGATTCTAGAAATATAGGAGAAACTCAGGCCTCTGACAGACTTTTCTTTTTACTAACATATGTGGACTAACATAAATAAGCACACACGAAGGTCCTAACCTGCTTGAATGTCCTACACTGTTTGGTCCAGTTGGTCAGGTATAAGGCACTGATTCACCATGGTCTCCTGCATGACACTTTAATGACTGCTGCCTACACCAGGCCTGCCAGCCTTAGAGGCATTGTCTATGTTCTCCTTTTATGTCTTCCAATTTAAAAGTAATGAGATGTCACCTCCCTCACTGAAGTCATAGCTATCTGTATGCTTTGGCTCAAAGACCTTACTTTATCAACAAAATTTTTGAGAGTGAACTAAGAATATCCTTGTTCAGTTTTTTGTTGTTTAGTAAGTCCAATTGTATATTCTGTCCACTTGATTTACAAGGCTAATTTTTATTATGTAAATAACTGTATTAGAAATGCACAACCTTATTGTGAATGTTTATCCTTAATACTCTCGTGCTTCCTGAAGGCAGAGATACTGTGAAACTGCCTGTTTGCCTGTTCTACAGACTGTGTGCCAATCTACATACTGATCAGACTATAACTATATTTACATAGTCTATATATAAAAATTGATATTTCAAATACAGAAAGTCTGATATTTCAGATATAAACTGATATATCCCTGGAAAAAACATATTTCCTGAACTCAATAAACTTTTAGTAAGTTTTTTTCTTTGTTTCTATGTGTATGGCTGTTTTGACTGCATATAAGTTTGCATACCATGTGTGTCCCTGGTCCCCAAGGAGGCCAGAAGGTGGCTTCGGATGCCCTAGAACTGGAAATACAGAGTTGTGAGCCACCCACCATGTTGTTACTGGGAACTGAACCTGGGTCCTCTGAGAGAACAGCCAGTGCTCCTGTTAAGCCATTTCTTCAGCCCAACTTTTTTTTTTCTTCCAGAGCTGAGGACCGAACCCAGGGCCTTGCGCTTGCTAGGCAAGTGCTCTACCACTGAGCTAAATACTCAGCCCCCCCCCACCAGCCTAACTTTCAAAAATTAAAAAAAAAAAAAAATATATTGACAATAGATTCTCCTCTCATATAAAACATCAGGAGCACAGGTTCCCCTCCCTCCATCCTCCCAGCTAGGCCCCCCACCAAACTTCCCGTCCCCCAGATACACTCCACGTCTGTTTCCCTTTGGAAAAGAGCAGGCTTCGAAGGGACAGTAACCAAACAAGACAGAACAAGATAAAGTAAGACAAGGCAAACCCCTCCTATCAAGGCTGGACAAGCAACTCAATAGGAGGAAAAGAGTCCCAAGAGCAGGCAAAAGAATTAGAGAGACGGCCCCTCGCACTGTTAGGAGCCCCACAAAACACCACGCTGACAGCACAACACACACAGAGGACCTGATGCCTACTGCCTTGACTGCTCTTGCTTCTTTCTGCTTTAAGGCTCCATCACACCCGTGAGGAACGTCAGTAGCATAGGCTACAACCAGCCCAGCGGCCCTTTCTCAGTGACTCCAGAGGCTTACCTTGTAGAAGATTGACTCTGCAGTGACTATGGTAGAAACAGATTCAGGCGCTTTGATAGGCTACAAGAAAACATATGCAAAAACATTTGTGTACCTCTATAGTATGCATGGCCATTTTACCATCTACATGAGAACTATCTAACACTTATTTGGTGACAGAAACTATACAACACACACACACACACACACACACACACACACACACACAGACAGACACACAAAATGTGAAGCAGGTTAATATTTCCACTATTTTTGCTACCAGTAATTTAAAAGTGCAGAAAAACAAAAGGTGAAGTTTCTGATTATGCTGCTAGGAGCTAACACAACACAAAGCTCTCTAGCGCTCCAGTAGACATTAATATTCCAAGAATAGAAATCCAGTGGCGGGCTGGAGAGATGGCTCAGCGGTTAAGAGCACTGACTGCTCTTCCAAAGGTCCTAAGTTCAATTCCCAGCAACCACATGGTGGCTCACAACCATCCATAATGAGATCTGATGCTCTATTCTGGAGTGTCTGAAGACAGTACAGTGTACTTATATATAATTAATAAATAAATAAATCTTTAAAAAAAAAAAAGAAAGAAAGAAAGAAATATAGTGGCTCTAAAAGTCTGAGCATGGCCAGATGGAAATTATAAAAAATGTACAGATAAATGTAATTTTGCTGCAAGCCTGAACTCTTAGTGTTCTTAGTAATTTGCCACATTGCACCACCATTAAAATCCCTTTTTACGCGGCCGGAGCAAGCGGGCCGAATGGGGGGTGGCCGGAGCGAGCGGGGCAGACCAGAGCGAGCAGGGCAGACCAGAGCGAGCAGGGTTGCCGGAACAAGGAAAAAAAAATCCCTTTTTAGAGCTGCAACATAAAGCTTATCACAATGTAAAAATGGCCTTTCCTATGACTTTGAGCCATTCTCCCAAGAATAGATATGCCAAGAAATTGTTCTTGAAGTAACTGAACCCAGTCTGAACTCAGCCATGCAAGCCTGACAACCTGAGCTGACACTGGGAACCAAGGCAGGAGGGAAGCAGGTCCTTACTCTGTCCTCTGACTTCCACATATGTACCCGGCATATGCACCTGCACTCTTATGTACACACTAAAAGACACATGTAAAAAGAAATGAGACAACAGTCAGGCCCGGGAGAAGGCTCAGCATTTGAGAGCACTTGCTCTTGCGAAGGACCCAGGGTCAGCTTGCAGCACTCACGTGACAGCTTCTAACTGTAACTCCAGTACCCAGAGAGCCAGTGCCCCTGCTAGCCTCTGAGGGTACCTAGTGCACACATGCAGGCAAAACACTCAGACACAGGAAATACAAATAAATCTTTAAACAAGAGTCTACAATCTTTATGACACTTCTCCTGGGCCTATTTTACAAATGAGTATGCCTACTGTAGAAAGGTGTTTACCAGCAAGTGAGCCATTTTTGTTCCAAAAGTAACAACCAAGCTGAGATAAACAAAACAAAACAAAACAATATCCTTCACTGTCCCAACAAAACAGCTACAATATCCTTCACTGTCCCAACAAAACAGCTACAATATCCTTCACTGTCCCAACAAAACAGCTACAATATCCTTCACTGTCCCAACAAAACAGCTACAATATCCTTCACTGTCCCAACAAAACACCTACAATATCCTTCACTGTCCCAACAAAACAGCTACAATATCCTTCACTGTCCCAACAAAACAGCTACAATATCCTTCACTGTCCCAACAAAACAAAACAAAACATCTACAATATCCTTCACTGTCCCAACAAAACAAAACAAAACACCTACAATATCCTTCACTGTCCCAACAAAACAAAACACCTACAATATCCTTCACTGTCCCAACAAAACAAAACAAAGCAAAACAAAACAAAAAGTCCTTACCACAACAGACTCTAGCATGAGACGTTAAACAATCTTCATACATCTGCTTTAGAAAAAGTTTTGGATTTATAATCACCAAATTCATCGTGAGCCAATAGATAAGATTTTTTTTCTGGGACTATCATAACAAATAAGGTACTGATGAATTATGTTATTTGCCTCATTCTTTAAAAGACATTAAAAAGTTTTTGTTTTTTTTTTTCTTTCCTTCTGTTTTTCAAGACGGGGTTTCTCTGTGTAGCCATGGCTGTTCTAAAACTCATTCTGTAATCAAGAGATCTGCCTGTACCTGCCNTCTGAGTACAGGAATTAAAGGTTAACACCATCACTGCCCAGCAACAAATTTTTCTTAATTAACTATGTATCAAGAGCCATAACTTCATGAAATTGTCAATGAACAAATTTAACCAATTTACAAAAAACCATAATAATTTCTCTTTGCATACAGAATGTGACACACTGCTAAATTATAGACCATTCCTCTTAGATTCATATTTTATATTTTCCAGATGAGAAAAATAAAAGCAGAAGAAAAAAAACCAGAGAAACTGCTTTTTTAATGTCAAAAACTGCCAGTTTCTTACAAGAGATCTGTCTTTTGAGGAACCTTGCCTTCCCTCCAGAATAGTGCCTAAGTGCGTCCAAGAGGTACACCAGCATTCAACAATGAATAGAGAAAGCAGAGGCAAGTCCCACCACACCCACAGTGTCCCATTAGGAAGCACAATGTCCACAACCATCTTACGTTTTTTAACTTAAAAATATGTCTTCTCCCTTTTCCTTTCGTGGAAACTTTCTTTTCAGCAGCTGGAGCAGATTTGTACTTGGTATTTCTGAGCCGGGCCGACCTTCTGTGAATTTCTTGCTTACTCTGTTACACAATTTAGAGAAAAGGAAATTAAAACTTCAGAAGAAAAGCCAATACAATAATCTCACACAGATTAGAGGATAATACACTTTGTTAAAACAAACAAACAAACAAACAAACAACAACAAAAAAAACCTTAAAAGACCCAGGACTAAGATGTCAAACTCTGCAGGGCCTCCCAAGAGATGGCGCTGCTTTCAAGCGGCAAGAGGACAGGAGTGGGGGCTAGACTAAGGTGGGGACTAGACATTTATTATTCGTTTGCTGAGCTAATCTATTTTACACCCCCTCCCCCCAAAAAAGTTTCCTGCAAAGCTTAGAACATAATTCTAGTGCTGACGTTTTTAGCGACCTACTAATTAACGTGACGACAGGACTTGATGGGCAAGAGGTCCTCGGACTACAACCAAATGGCCTGGTCCGGCTGACCCCGTGCGTCCCGCACCGCCCGGTCTACGGCAGGAAGCCCTTCTCCCGGGGAGGGAGAGGCCGAGGGCTCACCTGCTTGCCGCCCCCGCCTCCGTTGCTCTGCGAAGGACCGGCCGAGGCGGTGGCGAAGGTGGTGTTGCCGAAGCCGCCGCCGCCTCCGGTCCCGGTCCCGGTCCCGCCCGCCACTCCCGCGCCGCCGCCGCCGCCGCCGCCCCGGCCCGTGCAGTGATGGCACAGGATCTCGCCCTGGGGACTCTTCTTCCACATGGAGGACGACGTGGTCTTGCACATGCTGCAGGTGGGCTTCAGGCCCAGCGGCATGCTGGCCGGCTCGGGCGGCCCCCGCGGGCGCAGCGACACGGGAATGGCGGCCGTCTGCACGGGCCGCCCAAGGGTCGGCCGGCCACCTCGGCGACTGGAAGAGCACGGCCTGAGGTGCTGGGCCGCCCGCGCCGGGACCCAGCGGCCACCGCTGACCCCTGGAGGCGGGAAGCGGGCTCCCGCAGCCCGGGACCCGGCCCTGGAGCTGGGCCGCCCGCGGGGCACGCAGGCCCGACACTCGGCGCGGCCTCCCGGGAAAGCCAGCTCGGGCCCGGGGGACTTTACCCGGGGCGGACGCCGCCGCCGGGGTCCCGAGGGCGACCGCGGCCCTGCCTCCGCCCACCGGGGCTTCCGGCGATGGGCGGAGCTCCCAGGGCGGGGCGGGGCCGGGTGAGCCAGTGTAGCTGACCTAGGCCTTTGGGCTCCGGAAGCCCCGCCTACTGGCCGGAAGTGGCCCTGCCAGAATTACCATTGCCTGTCACTCTTCTGAGTTTACCACGAGCGGGGGCGGGGGGGGGGGGATGTAAAATTTCCCGTTAAAAGTGAATTTCAAATGACTAGTGAGAGTGGCCCATGTAATAGTTGTTATCTGACATTCACACTTACCCTGTGTTTTTTTTTGATAAGTTTAGCCTTATTGATCAAGACCCTTTTAAAACAATTAATTAATTTGACTCTGGAGACTAGGGAGTTGACATGATGGGTAAAGTTCTTCTGGCACAAGCTTATGGCCTGAGTTTGACCCCAGTACTCATGTAAAAAGCTAGGTGTGTTAGGGCTGGAAAGACAGCTAAGATTAGATACAGTATTAGCACCTACACTGTGAAACTTTATTTAACATCCTTGCTTGACATACTACTTAATTTTAGAATAAAGTGCTCTCGAGCCCCCCAAACCCCCCCCAAAAAAGAATTAAGCGTCTAAGAAATTCCCGTAATAAGAACATTCAGACAGAAAAGAGCAGAAACACCCGTGTGGAATGGATGAGGTTAATGTATTAGTCAATGATTTCTTTTACTTGGGCCAATGTAACAGTGCTGTGCACTGAATACTGAATGTGAGGGGTTTATGAGTTAGTTGGGTTAGAAACTGAGCAATGTGCAGAAGGATTCCTATCAATTATTTCTCATGAGTTATGCTATAATGAAAACAGCATTAGTTTTGTATTACACAGCTGGATTCAGAGCTGGGATATTTGTATCTTATATGGCTTCACATCAACTTATTTGCATAAAGAACAAGCCACACATTATACCTTCCTAACGTTTAAAATAAAGTATACTATCATAAAGGCTCCCAAAGAAGATTCCATGATACTGCATTGAACACTGCTTTAATTAGGGGTGATTGCTGGAAGAAGTTTTGTTTTTCTGTGAACTTTGCTTCTAGGAACTGGACACATTTCAACCTGGATTTAAATCACTGCAAAACTAGTAGTTCTCTGGGAGGACCATTAGCAAAAGCAGATACAATATACTCTCACCTGGAAAGGAGATGTGCATTATTTGAGAGAATTAAGCCTGACCATTGGCTATGATTGTTGAAGTCTAAAGCTCCCAGGGAAACTAGCCCAAGGAATGAAGGAATTCCTAAGTACTGGCTACAGGTAAATAATTTTTTTTCTTTAATTGAACAGCTGTATGCTCAGTGGAGTTTTATCTATAAGTGGTATGTGTATACATGATCATATGTACCTGTATATATGTCTGAGCACACATGTGCATGTGTGTGCGGATAAGCACATGTGTGGAGGCTAGAGGTTGGACATTGGGGGTCTCCCTCCATCACTTTTACAGTCTTTTCCTGAATTTGCAGCTTACCAATTAACCTAGACTGGCTTAACCAGCAAGCCCCAGGAACACTCCTGTCCAAGTTCCCCAGGTCCTAAAGTCCAAGTGTGACCTTTTACATAGATGCTGGGAACTCAGACTCCCAAGCATGTTACAGACCCAACCATCTCCCTGGCCACTTTTTAACTTCTTTGAAACAGGATCTTACTCCACCCTATGCTACTTTGGCACACACTATATAGTCCAGACTGCAAGCCAGCAGTAATTCCATCCTCAACCTCCTAAGTGTGGAGACTGCAGGTGGGAGCCACCTCATCTAACACAACTGTGTCATTTAAAAAGTGAAGTTATGGCTGGTGTTTTCTCAGAAACGAGTGATAAGATCCTGGATATCTACATGATTTGGAGACACAGGGTTGATGCTGAGCATCCAGTATGGAATTTTAGAAAGTCCCTGGAGGGGCTGGTGAGATGGCTCAGCGGTTAAGAGCACTGACTGCTCTTCCGGAGGTCATGAATTCAAATCCTAGCAACCACATGGTGGGTCACAACCATGCATAATGAGAAACAAACAAACAAAAAAACCTATGGGCCTTGCTCCTAGGCTGGAGCGAGCAAGGGCTGGAGCAAGAGGGAGAAGGTGGATGGGGGGGGAGGAATAAGTTGTTTTATCAGCCAATTTAAAGAGAGAGGGAGGGGGGAAGGAAGGAAGGAAGGAAGGAAGGAAGGAAGGAAGGAAGGAAGGAAGACAGTCAGTCCCCAGAATAAATGTGCACAGTGGTTCTAACAGTGGATAAAAGAATGAAGCTCTGTAGCGGACCCAGATTCTGTGACTTGCTACTCACACCTGACTTCATAGACAGTATGTCTCTTTCTTTTTTCTTTTAACTTAATCTCTCATACAGTACATCTGAACCTCGGCCTCCCTCCTTCACTCCTTCCAGTTCCCGGTTCCCAACCTCTCCCCCAGATCCAATGTTCTTCCAGTTCCCTAAAGAAAAGAGCAGATACCTCCCTGTGATACCAATTGAACCTGGAATTACAAGTTACAATGGACAAGCCCAGACCCTCCTATCAAGGCTGAGGAATGTAAAAATGTCCTGGGGAGACTGGAGGAGGGGAGCAGGCTTGGGTCTCTGGCAGTATAGGGGAGTGGGGCTGAGAAGATAGAACTGGAAGGCACCAAAGCTTGTAAGTATTTAGAAACAAAGCATGATAAATCTCAGGGTTGCAACAAGAGGTGAGACTGATAAACTACCCAGACTCGAGTAGGAAATGCACGGGCACTAGTGGAAGATGTGGCTTCCAAATCTTTGTCAGGTTTTGCTTGCATCTGGTGGAAAGTGCACAGGCGTCCATCTCTTGTGNAGCAAAACCTGACAAAGATTTGGAAGCCACATCTTCCACTAGTGCCCGTGCATTTCCTACTCGAGTCTGGGTAGTTTATCAGTCTCACCTCTTGTTGCAACCCTGAGATTTATCATGCTTTGTTTCTAAATACTTACAAGCTTTGGTGCCTTCCAGTTCTGTCTTCTCAGCCCCACTCCCCTATACTGCTAGAGACCCACGCCTGCTCCCTGCCTCCAGCTTTCCCAGAACATTTCCTTCTCTAAACAATCTCATATTCTCTCTTTGTCTCTGTCTTCTCTCTCTCTGTCTCTGTCTCTGTCTCTCTCTCTCCTCCCTTAGTCCAGTTAGTGCTGTTCATATGTGCAAGAGTGTGTAGCCATCCACCAAAGGATGAGCAACTGACCAGTGACTTTCTTGACAGCCATCACCTGCCAATAGCCCCTCAGCTAGGAGTGGGCTCATGGTCCCCTCTGTCATGTATGTTGGAATTTTGACTGGCTTGGCCTTGTGCAGGTGGCCACAGCTACTGCAAGTCCATTCCGTCATGCCTACCCAGGAGACTGCATTTCACCACACCCCTCCCCACCCTAAGGGTTTCTATTCTGCCTCCTCTTCTTCATGTTCTCTAAGCCTTAGTTTGGAAGAGGATATACTTGTCTTGTATAGGGCTTAACAGGGACTTATTGTACACTCATCTACATTACATTCACACTTGGGAATGAGAAGCCAACCTGTATTAGTTCCTCGGAAGCTGTCCCCTTATTTTGTAAGGCAGGGTCTTTCTCCAGAATCTGGTTTAGGCTGATGGGCTAGGCTGGGTGGTCAGTGAGCCTCGGGGATGCACCCATCACCATCCCCTCTGCACTGTTATCACAAGCTTGCACCAATATGCCCAACTTACTGTGGATCCAAGGGTGTCTTAGTCAGGGTTTCTATTCCTGCACAAACATCATGACCAAGAAGCAAGTTGGGGAGGAAAGGTGTACTTATGGTCGCTTATTCCCAGAACTTTCACTAGTCCTGAGTTTCTGCATTAACTATTGCCCGCTGCAGAGAGAAGCTTCTCTGACCAACGTTGAGAATGGCTCAAACCTCCTTTGATAGCCTTGCATATAGCGCTCTGACTTTACTTTAGAACGGTAACAACCGTTCACAGATTACTTCAATAGGGCCAGCTGTGGAAGTGGACTTCTTTCATCTCTNCAGAACTTTCACTAGTCCTGAGTTTCTGCATTAACTATTGCCCGCTGCAGAGAGAAGCTTCTCTGACCAACGTTGAGAATGGCTCAAACCTCCTTTGATAGCCTTGCATATAGCGCTCTGACTTTACTTTAGAACGGTAACAACCGTTCACAGATTACTTCAATAGGGCCAGCTGTGGAAGTGGACTTCTTTCATCTCTTCATATTGTATCACATTTTTTTTCTCAACACATACACGCGTTATTTTTATTTGGAAACAATGCAAAGAGTTGTTGGGGATGTAGTTCAGTCAGTAAAGTGCTGGCTACACAAACATGGGGACCTGAGTTCTAGCCTTTTGTACTGGCTGGTTTTGTGTGTCAGTTTGACACAAGCTGGAGTTATCACAGAGAAAGGAGCTTTGGTTGAGGAAATGCCTTCATGAGATCCAGCTGTAAGGCATTTTTTCAATTAGTGATCAAGGTGAGGAGTGCCCCTTGTGGGTGGTGCCATCCCTGGGCTGGTAGTCTTGGGTTTTATAGGAAAGCAGGCTGAGCAAGCCAGGAGAAGCAAGCAAGTAAAGAACGTCCCTCCATGGCTTCTGCATCAGCTCCTGCTTCCTGACCTGCTTGAATTCCAGTCCTGACATCCTTTGGTGATGAACAGCAATGTGGAATGTGTAAGCTGAATAAACCCTTTCCTCCCCAACTTGCTTCTTGGTCATGATGTTTGTGCAGGAATAGAAACCCTGACTAAGACACCCTTGGATCCACAGTAAGTTGGGCATATTGGTGCAGGCTTGTGATAACAGTGCAGAGGGGATGGTGATGGGTGCATCCCCGAGGCTCAATGACCACCCAGCCTAGCCCATCAGCCTAAACCAGATTCTGGAGAAAGACCCTGCCTTACAAAATAAGGGGACAGCTTCCAAGGAACTAATACAGGTTGGCTTCTCATTCCCAAGTGTGAATGTAATGTAGATGAGTGTACAATGATGAACAGAGGCACACACACGCATGCTTGTGCGTGTGTACCCACAACACAAATGTGCATCACACACACAGAAACATGCACACACGTACCTTCTCATGAGCACATGTACATAAAAGAAAGAAAGAAAGGAAGGTGAAAGTATCAAATGGAAAACATATTTTTCACCCTCAAACCCTCTGCCATTAGGGCCCAAGGTGCATTGTGGACAACATTTCATTCAGGGGTTGGCAGCCATGCCTCCTTTCTGAGCTCAGTTCCTCTACAGTGAGGATGCTGTTATCCAGCTTGATACCGTCGGTTGCTGTGCTTGGCACACAGGGCTAACTCGACGAGCTTCCCCATGCAGCAGCAACTCTCCTGCAGAGACCTGAGAGCAGTGGTTCTCACCCCTTTGGAGGTTGAGTGACTCTTTCTCGGGGGTCATCTAAGACCTCCAGAAAACACGGTTATGTACATAATAATTCATAACAGTAGCAAAATTACAGCAATGGAGTAGCAACAAAAATAATTTTATGGTTGGGGGTCACCATGACATGAAGAACTTAATTAAAGGGTCGCAGCATTAGGAAGGTTGAGAACCTCTGCCTAAGAGTACAGCAACATTTACCTCTAGGACCGATAGGAATTACTAGGCAAAGATGTCCGGGATCAAATCAAGAGGCGAGGGAGGACAGCACATGAAGGCTCTTCTCTAGTCCCTTCCCCCCTGAGGGCTGCTTCAGGAAGACAATGAGGCGGGGGGGGGGGGGGGGGAGTCATGGCTCCACGAGGAATCAGGAGGAGATATCTCAGACACATGTCTTAATTTGTGCTGCTGGAACAAATTACTAGAGATGGGGTATTTATAAGAAACAGACATTTTCCCCACAGTTCTGATTGCTGAATCCCATTCACTAGGATTTCACCCTCCTTGACTAATTTCTTCTAAGTGTTCCACCTTTAAAAATGTTATTTTTTCTTTAAATATATTTTAATTAGAATACAATTACACCACATCTCCTTTCCGCTTCTTTCTTCCAACACCTCCCATATTCCTCCTTCCTCCCTCTCAGATTAATGGCCTCTTTTTGATTATTATTGTTATATATATATATATATATATATATATATATATATATATATATATATACATACACACACACCATTATGCATACATATATTCGCAAACATATAAATTCAACTTGCTGAGTCTGTTTCTGTTGTTTATATGATTTCAGGGCTGATTAGTTTGTATTTAATAAACAATTTGGGGGCTCATCCCTGGAAAGGCTAATTCATTCTCTCTCTCTCTCTCTCTCTCTCTCTCATCATCATCATTAATGACCTGTAGATATTTGTCTAGGGGTTGGACCCATGAGATTTCCCCCTTTCCACATTAGCATGGTTATTGGTATTGTCATTGTTTAGGTCTAGTTTATACAGACATTTCTAGGAAACACAGCCATACATTAAACTTCACACCCTTCTGGCTCTTACAGTTTTTCTGCCTCCTCTTCCATGATGTTTTCTGAGCCTTTTATGCAGTTTTGTGATGTAGATGCATCCTGTGGGGACTGACCTCCCTACAGTTGTGGATTTCAGCAATATGTCTAGCTGTGGTTTCCTGTAATAGTCTCCATTTTCTGTAAAGGAGAGCTTTCTTGGATGAAAGAAGATGGCTACACTTGTATGTGTAAGGATGTTTTAGAATGTAGTTAGGAGTCTTGCTGGACTAAAAAAGAGGCAGTAGTAGGATCTCTTTTAAGACCCATGACCTCACTGCCCCTGGGTGGTTGACTAGGTTTCTAATACCAAGCCTAATTTCCTTCCTGTGGAGTGTCTTAAGTCCAATCACACTACCCAAATGTGAGGGCTGCCCTTGCACCTTAGGAGGCCTCAAAACGTCACACTAATGGGAAATTCCCTTGGTTTTTCGTAGTGTCGGTATGTGCTATAATTTGTAAGACTTACAGTTAGCATGATTTATGTGTGCCATAGTTCACTAATTAAAACTCTTATGGCAAAAAGGGGGAGAGCAGATGTATAAAATACATCACAGGCTAGTATCAAAAGAGATGATCACATTCTGCTCCCTGATGACTAGAGGCCAGCAGAGGATTCACAGACCATGAGTATCTTTGTTCTACCTGTGAAACGGGTGGGATTCTGCAGTGAGTCCTACTTGGTTTAGTCACCTGTCAAATGGAAAGGTGACACAGGCTATAAATCATAGAGTAGATGTTCTAAATGAGTTAGTTCATATAAGAATGCAAATGACTGCTACATCTGAAAAATACCTGCACAGTGTAGGATATGAGGCTGATGAGAAGAGAGAGGATTTCTTTTGACCAAACTGTAGTTAATTCATTAGTTACAATCCTGACATGTAAACAAAGAAATCTTATTAACTGCGTTTTGGAAGGAAAACATATAACTAACTTAGGTTGATTGTTTACACCAACGAAAGAGAGACACGGAGAACTGGACAGTGATAGTGGCAGGGAGGGGCCTGTGAGACGCTGAGGTTAAAGGGAAAGAGCAGAGGCAGACATTCCGACTGATGCTTTTCTCTTTGGCCAGGAGGGTTTGGGGGAGTGGCCAGCATATGTCTTCCACTGCAGGCAAGCCTTCTGTATGTTCTATGCCGTAACCTGAGCATCACAGAACAACATTCTGTGTAAGATATTCTTGCTTCCCAGTCTCAGTCTTTGCTTGGGGTACTGTTCTCTTTGCCTGCATTGTGCTTCCTCCCAACCTTCATATTTAACACAACTATTATTCTAAGAACCAGCCAACACTTCATCTCTGACTCCATAATTCTAAATAACAATTCCTTTCTAAAGCCTTTGTTCCTCTCTCTCTCTCTCTCTCTCTCTCTCTCTCTCTCTCTCTCTCTTTTTAGACAGGGTTTCTCTGTGTAGCACTGGCTGTCCTGGAACTCACTCTGTAGACCTGGCTGGCCTCGAACTCAGAAATTTGCCTGCCTCTGCCTCCCAAGTGCTGGGATTAAAGGTGTGTGTCACCATGCCCAGCTGTTCCTTTCTCTCTTACAAGTAAACATTGCACATGTGTCTTCCAACTACACAGGGAAGGACTATATCTTTTTTTTTAATCTCTTTTGCTTCCTCACTCTCTGTATACAGTAAACAGACACTGAGTTTAATAACTGAAAAGCTCCATAGAGGACAAGCCCTCCCCAACACCCCCAGCCCACAGATCCCAGAGAAGAAGGGTTCATGGTACCTGCTCACTACCTGGTCATGGGTCTTCCCTTACCAATCAGTCTGGTTTAGGTGCTTCATGACCTCCAACTGATGGTGTACCTCAAGTGTGACAGTCCACACTTAATTGACTTAATGCGTAGGGCCCATGCAATCTCCCACCATAAGGGAGGAGACACCAAAGTCATCATGGTTGACCAGAAAGACTGGTTTATACTTTACGAGAAATGAGTCTTACGCATCTGAAATAATGGCACAGGACGTCTGGTTGGTGTCCTCCGGTGGAGTTTGATGAGCATCCTTCTTCTTGCTGAGAAGAAAACAATGGCCTGATTGGAAGGACCCTTCCCTCATGGACAGAGCATCTTGCTCTGTGACATGGAGTTGGTTTGAAGACCTGAATGTATGTCTTCTTGAGACCCAACAGAGTGTGCACCTGCTAGCATGAAGGTTGACTGGGCTTGGCTTAGAACCCCTCTCTCTATTGACAAATGGGACCTCATAAAATTGCAAAGCTTCTGTAAGGCAAAAGACACTGTCAATAAGACAAATAGGCCACCAACAGATTGGGAAAGGATCTTTACCAATCCTAAGTCAGAGAGGGGACTAATATCCAATATATATAAAGAACTCAAGAAGATGGACTCCAGAATCAAATAACCCTATTAAAAAATGGGGTACAGAGCTAAACAAAGAATTCTCAACTGATGAATACTGAATGTCTGAGAAGCACCTGAAAAAATGTTCAACATCCTTAATCATCAGGGAAATGCAATTCAAAACAACCCTGAATGGCTAAGATTAAAAATTCAGGTGACAGCAGATGCTAGCGAGAATGTGGAGAAAGAGGGACACTCCTCCATTGTTGGTGGGATTGCAAGCTGGTACAACCACTCTGGAAATCAGTCTGGCAGTTCCTCAGAAAACTGGACATAGTACTACTGAAAGATCCTGCAATACCTCTCCTGGGCATATACCCAGACGATGTTCCAACTCGTAAAAAGGACACAAGTTCCACTATGTTCATAGCAGCCTTATTTATAATAGCCAAAAGCTGGAAAGAACCCAGATGTCCCTCAACAGAAGAATGGATACAGAAAATGTGGTACATTTACACAATGGAGTACTACTCAGCAATTAAAAACAATGAGTGTATGAAATGCTTGGGCAAATGGATGTATCTGGAGGATATCATCCTGAGTAAGATAACCCAATCACAAAAGAATACACATGACATGCAGTCACTGATAATCGGATATTAGCCCAGAAACTTAGATTACCCAAGATACAATTTGCAAAACACGTGAAACTCAAGAAGAAGGAAAATCAAAGTGTGGATACTTTGCTCCTTCTTAGAATGGGGAACAAAATACCCATGGAAGGAGTTACAGAGACAAAGTGTGGAACAGAGACTGAAGGAAGAATCTATCAGAGACTGGCCCACCTGGGGATCCATCCCATATACAAGCACCAAATCCAGACACTATTGCATACGCCAGAAATATTTTGCTGACAGGACCCCAATATAGCTCTGGTGAGGCTATGCCAGTGCCTGGCAAATACAGAAGTGGATGCTCACCGTCATCTATTGGATGGAACACAGGGCCCCTAATGAAGGAGCTAGAAAAAGTACCCAAGGAGCTAAAGGGGTCTGCAACCCTATAGGAAGAACAACGATATGAACTAACCAGTACTTCCCAGAGATGTGTTTCTTGCTGCATATGTAGCAGAGGATGGCCTAGTCAGCCATCAATGGGAGGCAGGGGGGTGGTATAGGGGGCCT
Source organism: Mus minutoides (assembly GCA_902729485.2). Lineage (NCBI taxonomy): Eukaryota > Metazoa > Chordata > Mammalia > Rodentia > Muridae > Mus > Mus minutoides. Next base: position 4,172,464 of record LR749515.1, on the reverse strand, counting down.
TGGGGATAACATTTTAAATGTAAATGAAGAAAATATCTAATAAAAATGTGAAAAAAAGAAAGAAAAAGAAAGAAAAAACCAAACCAAACCAAAAGAACCCCTCTCTCTTCCTGAGAAGAAGGATCCACTCACTCACCCCGTGTTCCAACTGCCACTCTCTTAACTGTCACTCAGAACTTGGCTTCTCAGTTCTGCTACCTGCCTGGCTGTTTGGATGGCTGCTGGCTCAGCAGGAGTCTGGAGAGCTTGAGGAGCAGGTGAAAATCCCATTTGTGTTTCAGGAACAAACCAAATATAGTTCCTCAAGGAACACTCAGGGGCTTTTGGGTTTTGGTTGCTTTTGACTTCAGTAGTTTGAAAAATGTCTCTGTTTTTGCTTCTGACTTGTAGGACACCGTAGATACCAACTTGGCTATTAGAGCATCTTTCAGTGACCGTCAGCTTTGCGGGAAGATTCCTTTCATAGAGGAGCTCCAGACATTGTCATAGAGGGAAATATTTCTTTTGTCATCAAAATGTAAATATAATATTATTGAAATTATTATTTGAGATAAATGGCCACTAAAATTTTGTTCAAGTTAAGTGCATTCTCAACTGAGCTGAATCAGAATAATGATCAATCACTTCTGTAGTATTTCTGTCCAGTCAGAGTGAGGGTGAATATTAATAATGTGATCTTTCTAAATATTATTCTGTTTGTTTGTTTGTTTGTTTGTTTTTCGAGACAGGGTTTCTCTGTGTAGCCCTGGCTGTCCTGGAACTCACTCTGTAGACCAGGCTGGCCTCGAACTCAGAAATCCGCCTGCCTCTGCCTCCCGAGTGCTGGGATTAAAGGCGTGCGCCACCATGCCCGGCATTCTTTTTTTTTTGGTTTTTCGAGACAGGGTTTCTATGTATAGCCCTGGCTGTCCTGGAACTCATTTTGTAGACCAGGCTGGCCTCGAACTCAGAAATCTGCCTGCCTTTACCTCCCAAGTGCTGGGATTAAAGGCATGCGCCACCACCGCCCGGCTCTGAATATTATTCTTAAATTTTATTTTCAAAATTCAAAACTATAGCATAGTAAAGTTCACATTGGTGCATATATATGTATGTGTATGTATATGGTGTTTTTGTGTCTGTACCAAAATTAATTTATCTACTTCCCTGCTGGTGGGTAATGGGCTGTCATAACCTTTTGGCAGTTATAAACAATAATATCAGTATATTTTATTATACTATATATATTATACTATATATAATATTAATATCAGAGTATATCAGAATTTTTTTACATATGCCTTTGACTTCATGTGTTTATGGAATAAGTTGCCTCAACTGTAGCTGTGGGGTCTAAAGAGCTACACATTTGAGATTCTGATAGATATCATTAAATTATCTCTCCACAATATAAAAAAACTTTATATTGAAATGAGCTGGTATCCCTTAAGTGTGACAATCCACTATATCTAAGTGACTTAATGCTTAGGACCCATGACTATTTTGAGATAACAAAAATATTTTAATTTTGCTTAAAATCAAAAGAAAATTTGAACATAATAATGGATAATATATAATGAATCCATCCTGGCTTATATTGATATTTCCACCAATAACAAGAAAAGATTATTTTAAATATATTTAAATTTGTAATTATTTAAATATATTTACTGTTTTGCAGAAGAAGAGATGTAGTAGAAGAAATGTAAGTTCCTGAGAGTGATAATACGCCTCCAGATTATCTATTTCTTCATAGTCTAAACGACCATAGGATCATCTTTTTAATCATTGGATGCCTTTCATTACTGCCTTTATTTACAGGCCTTTGGTTGTTTGGTGAGATGTTATCGTCAAGGCTTACTGGCTATTTATATTTTTATGAATGGATTATTTGTGTTCACTTCTTATCTTTGTTGAGTTGTCAACATTTCCCTTTCTGCATTATAATAAACATTGCAAATATCTTATCATTTTCTCCTATCAGATTTGTTGAAATTTTTCATAAAGTGTTCAATGTCTGAACTGTTCTGTACCTTTGATCTGTCAAATACTTCTCTTTTTTTTAATGGTATCATTTTTATAAGTTTATCCATATATTCCTTGCATTTTCTAATATAGTGTGTATGCTTATTATTAGACTTGAAAATATTTTCAGTTCACCTGTGTATTAGTTACATATCTATTTCTGTGACTAAAGACCATGACCAAGGCAACTTATAAAAGAAAGCATTCAATTGCAATTATAGTTCAGAAGGTTGGAGTCCACACTGGCAAAGCAAAGGCATGGTTGCAGAAGGCTGGAGCTAAGAGCTCACATCTGGATCCACAGTAGGAGGCAGGGAGAGACCACTGGGGATGGCAAGAGTCTGGTGAAGCTTCAAAGCCCACTCCCAGTGACATGCTTCCTCCAACAGTCTATAACTCTCAATCCTTCCCAAACAGTTCCACCAGCCAGACACCAAAAGATTCAAACATGAGCCTATGGGAAGGCAGTATCCTCATTCAAACCACTACAACCTGCAACAGAGCTTTGAATGACAAATAAAATAACATTTAAACTATTGTTTCCAAATGTATAATTAACTGTTGTAGCATCAGAGTGCATAATTTGAAATTTCACCTTTATCAAATATTAAATTCTCATACATATATCAATCTGTTCCTGGACTCTCTTCCATCCCACTGATCCATTGCTATACTGGTATTATAGTTTTAATCAAATATATATATATATATATATATATATATATATATATATATATATATATATATATATATATATATATATATATATATATATATATATATATATATATGATACATACATGTATGGATACATTTTATTTCTGCTAAAGTAAACCACTACTGCTTCTCTTATAGTCTTTCAAATTTGTTCATGATTTTTCTCAGGTATTTATGCTGATGAACTTTGGTACTACTAGAAATCACTACTGAATCTTGTAAATGTTTGAGACTAAATGAGGAAAAGGAAAATCTTTATTTAATGCCATCTGTTTCTCCAGGAGCCTGACAGGGTTGTTTGTTTGTTTGTTTGTTTGTTTGCTTTTTGGTTTTTGGTTTTGGACTTCCTGTTTGACCAACAGTCTACCCTGGCTTTTCTATCTTAGTCTCCTTTTCTTGCTCCATCATGTCCCTTGTGAGACAAGAAACAGGCATCAGTGGAGGGGGCTTGCTTGAAATCTCCCAACTTTGGCCAGGTGTGATGGCACACATCTTTAATTCTACCCAGCACTCAGAGGGCAGAGGCAGGCAGAAGTCTAAATTCAATGCCGACACCTTGGTCAACAAATTGAGTTCCAGGTCAGCCAGGGCTACATAGAGAAACCCTGTCCTGAAAAACAACAACAACAACAACAACAACAACAACAACAGCAACAGCAGCAGCAACAACAAGAGAGAGAGAGAGAGAGAGAGAGAGAGAGAGAGGAAAGAGAGAAGAAAGAGAGAAGAAAGAGAGAAGAAAGAGAGAAAGAAAAAAGAAAGAAAAGTTCACTTTTGCCTTGAGATGAATGGGAGAGTTGACCTTCGTTCTTCAAGAGGTTTCTGGAGACTGGCATTTTGGTTGTCAATCCCAGCAGCCAAGCCCAACTTCCCCAGTCACCATTTCACACCAGCTTCCTCTGTTCCTTCTCTACACTGTAGGTAGAGGGGTCTTTCTAATCAGATCCCTGATTCCCTTGCTTGTAAACCCTCCCCGCAGTGATTACCCACTGAATTAGTTTTCTACTGCTGCTGATACATTTCTGCACATAAAGCCTAGCAAGCAAAGAGTTGTACAGTTCTGCAGGTCAGAAGTCACATATCAGCTTCACAGGGCTAAAACCAAGGCTCCAAAAGGACTACGTTCTTTTTTGGAGATTCCACTAGAAAACCTATTTCTTGCCCAACTTCTCCAGATTGCCTACGTTTTAATTGTTCCAAGATGCTTCTAGAATCATCTTCATAGCATCTGTATCATTTTGACTTCTACTTGCCTTTTTGGTTGTTTTTTGTTTTTTGTTTTTTTTGTTTTTTGTTTTTTTGTTTTTTGTTGTTGTTGTTTGTTTTTCGAGACAGGGTTTCTCTGTATAGCCCTGGCTATCCTGGAACTCACTCTGTAGACCAGGCTGGCCTCAAACTCAGAAATCCGCCTGCCTCTGCCTCCCAAGTGCTGGGATTAAAGGCATGTGCCACCACACCTGGCTTCCACTTGCCTTTCTTATTCAGTGTCTCCTGCCTTCTTCTCTTTTAAGAGTGATCATAGAAACCCCTCAGCTTTGAGAGTGGATTGCATCTGGAGCCATCTTATCTCAATGTCCTTCTGTCCACCTGCAGGACAGAATATTTTTAATAAGTGTAGCAATGTTTCCAGGGTCCTAGGAGAGGGATGTAGGATCACTGGGGGACTATCTCTCTTCCTAACATCCTGATGCCATCGAGGGTAAAGGGTAGTTTCTTTAGGTTATTCCAGCCTCTCTGCCTCCCAACTGACAAAGACGACACAACTACATTGTTTAATGTCAGTACACCATCGACTTCCATATTCTGGAATATAAGCATCTTTAATTTCTGGGGCCTGACCTCTATGCTTCCTCTGGACCTGGTCCAGGGTGATTGGGGAAACCTCCCCACCCCCAACTCTTTATTTGACCAAGCCCTGTAACACTTCCAGCCTTGTCTTCACTTTCCTTGAAAATGTCTGGAAACCTCTTCTACTCCCAGTGTTTTCCTCTAGGTATCATGGAGGGCGCTCACATCTTCCCATGTTCCCAGCTCGCTTATATTGCCTTTAATATCATTACTCATCTGATAGACTGTCTTTCCCCCATTGTCAGTCAGTGGAATGGAGAAGTGGTGGAACAATCTCCACAGGCTTTTTTTAACTCTCTGATAAATGAATCGAAAACTTCATTCCATAATAGGAGGGAAATTATTTTACTCTACAATAGTGGTTCACAACCTTTCTAATGCTGCAGCTGTTGAATATATCTCTTTGTGTCTTTTTGTCTTTTTGGTTAACCCTTCAACCATGAGATGATGATGATGATGATGATTATTATTATTATTATTATTATTATTATTATTATTATTATTATTTGGTTTTTCGAGACAGGGTTTCTCTGTATAGCCCTGGCTGTCCTGGAACTCACTTTGTAGACCAGGCTGGCCTCGAACTCAGAAATCTGCCTGCCTCTGCCTCCCGAGTGCTGGGATTAAAGGCGTGTGCCACCACACCCGGTGTAATTTTTCTATTTTAATGAATCATAACGTAAAGATGTTTGGAGATAGAGGTTTGTCAAAGGGGTTGTGACCCACATGTTGAAAACCACCACTCTACATGGCCTGTCTTACAGGCATTTGCTTACTCATTTAACAGGTATTTATTATGCATTGATGTGATGCGGATCCACAGTCATCAAAAATAGGAAACAATCACTTGAAAGTTATAAGGATGGTAAGGTGGGGTTGTTGCTATCAGGACATAAATGAAAGGTTTTCTATTCCAGGAAAATAGACTTGGAGGTCAGTGAGCCAGTCAACTTTAGCTCCGGAGATCATCAACATCTAGTTCATACAGCAGCCATTAAAGGTAACACCGGCAGACTGGACCAGCCCTTCACAGCTTCATCTGGAGACAGGGAACAAGAAGCCGTACAATACTCATATCCAAGGAATATAGATGGAGCAAATACCTATGCAGTGCAAGTTTCTGAAGATGTTACTCCCCCAAATGAGAATATACATCAATCCATTCCCTTTGAAAACATGTCTGTTCGTAATGGTAAGAGTATATAATACTTGGGCTTGGAAAAGATCAGTGGTTTCTTTAAAAATTTCTGTGGTGTATACTGACAGAAGGGATGGATTCTTTTTCATTTGATTTCTTTGCTCTTTCTTTATCATGAGATGTGTCAAAGGCTGCCATAATAAACCACCATGATGTTGTACAGGAGATTCAGAAATCCATAATCAATATATGCCAACATTTGAATTTTTTAGGAAGTATGCATTAACTATTGATTATGAAATGTTCTCACATACAACATGTCACACAATATTGTCCTAGGTTTTTAAACATAGTAATTAAATGTCTTAGATATTTATTCTGGAATAGACAGGAATATAATTACTCATCAGGGAATGGCAGAAATTTAAAAAATTGTGACATAAATGAATGAGAACTTTTGTTCTCATGAAATGTAATACTTACAGGCAGTAGCTAAGGGCAATGCTGTATCCCTGAACCTTTTGGGAAGGGATTAGAGATGTCCCCTTTAGGGCTAAGTGTTCCTAGCTTGCCCATTCTGCATAATGAGGAAGCTGCTCTGATGATGGCTGAGCAAGGCACGGATCTATGAGTAGAGCAGAATGTCATTAGGAGGCATTGTATTGCTACATTTTTTTGTACCAGTAGTATTTGGTTTTAACCTGGGTCCTTGAGCTATCTAGTCTCTGGCTCTAAGTCATGCTGGGTATGGGCTCCACCTTGTGGAGTGGGCGGACCTAAAGTCAGGTCAGACATTGGTTGGTTGCTCCACCATGTTTTGTGTCACCATAGCACTAGGAAATCTCTTTTGGTAGTGTGTAGAGCATCTTCCTGTACCAAAGATGCTAGCAAGTCGGGATGAAGATTCTATGTAGCTCAACTTCTCCATGTTCACTGAGCCGTCTGGGTGCTGTCTTCAGCAAAGAGGCTTGCCAGTTTGTGGAGATCAACCTACAGTCTTAGCATCCGCTTGGGCTGTTTAGCATGGGTCTCCCATGAGACCCCCTTTGACCAGCAACTCAATTAGCTGTAATCCAATCCTGGTAACCCCAGAGGTCCCACCTATCAGGGTCCCAGAAGATTTCCTACCAGGCAACATATAGCCATAACTCTCTCCTAAGAAAAAGAGAGGGCAGCAGAAACCCAGAAATCAAAGAAACCCACTCACCAAAGACAAGACTAGAGATCAGTACCTAAAATTACAATCTTCCTAAACCTGGCCAGATGCTTATGTGCCAGTATAAAAAACACAATAACAGCAAGGACAATACGTCTCTACTAGACCCAATAACCCATCCCACAATCCTCCCCCATCTTTCCCTCCCCTTCTCCTCTGAGCAGATGGGGGACCCCTGGGTATTACCCAACCCTGGCACTTCAAGTCTCTGTGAGGCTAGGCACTTCCTCTGCCCCCCCACACACACACACACATCCCCAAGCCCAGACATGGCAGCTCAGCTAGAAGAACATATCGTACATACCAGGCAACAACAGCTTTTTAGGATAACCTCCTCTCTAGTTGTTTGGGACCCACATGAAGACCAAGCTGCACATCTGTTATATTTGAGCAGGAAGGCCTAGGTCCGGCCCATGTATGTTCTTTGGTTGGTGGTTCAGTCTCTGGGATCCACAAGGGTCCATGTTAGTTGACCCTTTGGTCTCACTGTGAAGTTCCTTCTCCTTCAGACCCTCCATCCTTCCTCCTATTCTTCCTTCTTCCTTAAGCTCTATCCACTGTTTGGTTGTGGGTGTCTGTATCTGTCTGAGTCAGCTGTTGGGCGGAGCCTCTCAGAGGACAGCCGTGTGAGACTCTTGTCTGCAAACATAACGGAGTATCATTAACAGTGTCATGGATTGGTGCTTGCCCATGGGATGGGTCTCAAATTGGGCCAGTTATTGGTTGGCCATTCCCCCAGTCTCTGCTCCATCTCTCGTGCCTGTATTTCTTGTAGACAAAATAAATTTGGAGTTGAAAGTTTTGTGGGTGGGGTGGTGTCCCTATCACTCCATTGGGCTTCCTGCATGGCTATGGGAGGCAGCTTCTCCAGGCTCCATATCTCCAATGCTTCTCACAGAGTTTTTAAACAGCACATGTTAAAAAGTTCTCTAGAGTCATTTCACTTTTGTTGTTCCATTTGCTGACTAAAACAGCAGCCCTCTCCTGGCCTAGAATGACAACGGGGGGGATTCCCTTCACTAGAAACAATATTTGTTTTTACCTTTGGAGACTGAGTCACAAAGTAACATCTTGTCTCCACAGATTTCATTATGAAAGTGTTTGTGGTGCTGTCCATTCAGCTGTTCATCACTGCAGCCATCATCAGCATCTTTGTTTTCTGGTGAGCCCTCTTCCTCACTGTCTAGAATTAATTAGAAGCTATGACGCTCTCGGAATCAGCTTGCTTTAACTTGGAGCGTTTCCAACGGTCCGGTTTCTGTTCTTCATTGTTCGTAAGCAGTAGTCTTCCCATGTGCAGGATCTTCTGTGGCAAGAGGTTCATTGAATTTACCTTCCTAAGTCAAGATTGTTTTTCTTCCTCTTACTTTTGGGCACTGTCTTCATTTTCATTTTCTCTGAGCTACCTTCTCAAATATAACTTGGAAAAACAGGTGAGATCATGGAGACATTGAAGGCTGGAACACTATTAAATTCTCTAATTATTTGAGAGACTTTAATCAGTCACTATGCTTACCACATTGAAAGTGCTATTAGATTGATTTCTTTTAGCTTATGCGTTTATCAGTCTCAATGTTTTATTTATTTTGTTTGGTTAGGTTTGGTGTTTTTGATTGTTTATTTTGGTTTTTGAGTGAGATCTCACCATGTACCTCTGGTTATCCTAGCTGTCCCTGGCTGTGCCTTACTATGTAGATCAGGCTGGCCTTAAGCTTAGAGACATCCACCCACCCCTACCTCTGCGGGGGGGGGGGGGGGGGGATTAAAGGAATGTGCCACCATGTCTGGATCTCAGTATTTTTAAAAACTAAGGGCTTCACCAGGTGCCTCCTTTTAAATTTTGATGTCTAATTTAAAAAATAACACTTACAATGTCTCTCTTTTTCCTTTGTGCTGGGGATTTAAACCCAGGCCTCATTCACACAGGCGGAGCAGATGCCTATTTTTCCATTAAAGAGACTGTCTCTCCACTCCCTCTCCACTTCCCCTCATTGATCGTTCCCTTTGCCCATGCCTCCCATGCTACTGTTACACTTCTATTCCAGTTAGCACAGTTTACTATCTTATGTAAAACTTTCTTTTTAAAACTAGTGAACCTGTAAAAAAGTGGATCGTTGCCAGTCCCTGGTTCCTGTATGCACTCCTGTAAGTATCATTAATGATTCTATTAAATATTGACCAGGATTTTGTCTCTATTGAAAATGTGGTAAATTGTAACATTCTGGCTGGGTATGGTGACATATGCCTGTAAGCCCAATACTTAGGCAGTACAGACTGGGTACTCAGGAATTCAAGGCCAGCTTTGACTGCATAAGACCCTGTTTCAAAATAACACAAACTAACAACAACAACAACAACAACAACACATACAAAACCACCCATATTTAAGCATAATACCCTTATATTTTATTTCTTTTTTTTTTTAAGATTTGTTTTGTTTTATGTGTTACAAGTGTATCTGTGCACCACGTATATACTGTGCTCACATGGGCTGAAAAGAGACCTCAGATCTCCCTAGAACCAGGGTAACTGAGCAGAAGCAAACCCAGATCCTCTGGGAGAGCAGCCAGCCATCTTAACCTCCCAGCCATCTCCCCAGCCTCCTCCTCTGTTTTTCTTTATGTGTGTCTGTATGTGCACCATGTTACAAAGGCATCCACAGAGGGTGGCAGAGGAGTTTGTATCTCCTAGAACTGGAGTCACAGGTGTTTGCAAGCTGTCATGTGGGTGCTGGGAACTAAACCCAGGTCTTCTGCAAGACCGGCCAGTGCACTAAATCTCTGATCTATCTCTTCAGTCCCTGTGCAAAATTCTTTAAACGACACAATTAAAGATGGAAAGCGCCGGGTGTGGTGGCGCACACCTTTAATCCCAGCACTTGGGAGGCAGAGGCAGGCGGATTTCTGAGTTCGAGGCCAGCCTGGTCTACAAAGTGAGTTCCAGGACAGCCACGGCTACACAGAGAAACCCTAACTCGAAAAACAAACAAACAAACAAACAAAAAGATGGAAAGCAAGTTAATTGGAGGCAGAAGTCAGGGCCAGCTGTGTGGAGGGGGTTACCACAGGAGAGTCATACCAGGTGGATCTTTGTTGATATGTTATTGGAAAGATGGTCCTGAATGTTAATTGAGGTGGTTACATGTATCTACACATAGACTTATGTCACATCCTCACTTTAAATAACAACAACAACAACAACAACAACAAAAACAAAAACAAAAACATCAACACAGGTTCAAATTATACCAGTGTCCTATTACTGATTTTGAAATTGTGCTGTAAATATATAAATCAAAATCATTGGTAAAAATTTCATATAGCTTTTATTGTACTTCTCTGACCTTTTACAATTTCCCATAAATCTATATTTTTAACAAAAAATTTAAAAAGGAAGCTCTCTACCTGTGGATGGGAACGTTAAAAAGCTCATTCTGAAGGCCTAAAAGAAAGGTAAGTCAGAGATAGCGTTTGGTTTGCTCTACATATCAGATATGGGCCTGTGATATATGCTTGCTTGTGTGTCCCTGTGCCTGTCTGTCCGTACACACGATTTGCCCATTTGAGTACCGAAGCAGTAACTGGCGGTTTCCCACCCACAGCCCAGCAGTTATGATTGTGATCTTTATACTCGCTTGCTGCAGGGATATCCGGCGCCAAGTGCCCGCAAACTACATTCTCCTGGCGTTCTTTGTAAGTAACTCTCCTTGGCAGGTGCTTTAGCCTTCCTCTGATGCTTTTGTCATCTTACTTCATCACTATCTTCACTGTGGAAACCCGTGGTGCAGGAAGACAGGTACTTGTACAGAAGCAGCAACTCACACGGACACAGAGACAGCAACACACACGGACACACAGAGAGGGAGACCACATCCTCACGCCCTGTGGACTTGGGTTCCCCTCAGGCCCCTTTTTGCTACTGCAAACTCGTCTCTCTTGAAGCCATACAGGAACCCACCCGAAAGTCAGAGCTATGTCTGCAGTTAGCCTGGGGGCTAACAGTCCTCTGTCAGGATACGTTTCTCATTAAAGAGTGCCTTCCACTTCCAACTCACAAACCTATGAAAAAGAAATTTAATTTTCTTCATTTTTGTAAGATGTGTTTTACTGCAAATCCCTCATGGAAGTAGAAGTCATTGTGAGCCTATGTCTCCCCCCAGTTCTACAACGTTCTTCTTAGTACAGGGGTCTTTCCCACGGCCAGAGCTGGGGCTGTGGTACAATCCCTTAACTACCCACATGTCCTTACAACCTGGTTCCAACATTAGGGCTCATCTGTCCACACTTCTGTCATCAAAGCTGTGCGAGCCATACAGAATTGTGTGACTACCTTTCTAACAGCCAATTCTTTTGTTCGCTGTTCACAGGGACCCCAGAAACAAATATCCCTAAACCTGAATACACCCAGGATCTCTGAGACTTCATGCTCATCCGGGCTCAATACTCCCACAGAGCTGGGAGCTTATCACGAGAGTCTTAGCATCTCCTAAGAGTCACCCTCCAACTCTCAGGGGGAACCCCTTAACTCCCAAAGGTTTGGTGTGTCCTCAGCTGGCTGGTAGCAATCACCTAGGGTGTGCTGATGCTCCCGGGACAGCCTGATACCTGCAATACGGGAAGATAAATACATTGACAGGGAAATCAAATGGAAGGAGAAATAAAGCAGAGGCAAACAGTCATTAGATTAGTGTACAAAATTCTGAGCCCCATGCACTGGAATTCTGCATCTGCTAGTGCTCAAAGCAAGTAGATCCACAGGGCCAGTAGTGTGAGTCTCTGCATGGGTTTCAAATAGGGTTTATTGTAATTTACCTGCTAAAAGAAATAGACTGGGGCATACAGCTGTCTGACATCTGTAGTGCTATTTCCTTCCAAGCGTCGAGGAACCTTTCTTGACTGTAGTGGATCCCCGGCTGATTGCCCAGGCGAGCTAGAGAGATGCCACAGTTTCTGTGCTGTGCTGTGGATTGTGTGGTCATCTCACAATGCCCTCGCCCCCAGATCCATCTTCTTAAGATATTTCCTTAATCCTTTCCTGGCTCAATTTCTTCTCATTTCTCCAGCTCCAGGAGACCACTTAGAAGCAGAGGTGGTAGGGCAGGGGCAGAGGGAGAGACCAATTCTCTCACTAAGGGATCCCTGGCTGATCTAGACTGGCTGTGTAGACCAAGGCTGCCTCAGACTCCCAGAGACCAGCCTGTCTCTGCCTCCTGAGGACTGGGATTAAAGGTGTGCACCGCCACCACCTGACTGTACTTGAATCTTCTCTCTCTCTCTCTCTCTCTCTCTCTTTTTAAAATCCATGTTCCTCTCTTTTATATTACTCACTCTTGCCTCAAACAGCTTTTGTCCCCTAGAATCTGTGGCTCCCGACGTCCCTGTTCTGAGCATGCGTGGTTTGTACAGTGATTCCCTGCCGGGAGCGGTTCTTCTTCGTTTCCCTTCCCAGGCCTGCCTGTCTTCTGTCTCTGTGTCTGTCTCCCTGTCTCTCTGTGTCTGTCTGTCTCTCTGTCTGTCTCTGATGATGCTGGAGAAGTAAGCAGAAGGCACCAGGGAAAAGTGAAAAGCAAGAGGAAGGCTGGAACCCAACACATTATTGAAGTACCGTTTGCACAAAGACTAAATCTTGTCCTCTGCTGGATATAAGGACTGTTTTCTTAGGTATATCAATAAACAGCCTGAGGCAACAAAGTCCCAGTCCAGGCCTGGGAAATCCAGAAAAATGGATTTGAACATTTGGAGCCCAGTTCTTTTCCAGCCTATGATAGGTTAAGAAAGTTCAAAGCCACTCTGTTGTCAGTACTTTGGTTAGGATATGCTGTCCTTTTCGATCTCTGATGAGACTAGAGAACTTCTCTGGTCCTTCCAGAAGACCACCAAACTCTCCAGTGTCCTGTGGGCCGACAGACCTCTTCAGTCCCACCCATGTCTGCTTGCTGGTTGTGGTCCGGAGCCCGGCTGACTCCCAGGCCCCCTTGCCTGATGGATCTCCGTTCCCACCTCTCTCCCACACTGCCCGCAGCCTGGTTCCATGTGGGTGGAGGGAATCCTTCAGGGCACTGGTCAGAACTGCCCTGCAGTCCCCTGTCCTGACACTGAGGTCTCAGTTCTCATCCCAGGTCTGAGGCCTGAAGACACATTTTGTGTTTAGCAGGGACCACAGATAGTGACATTATCCCAAAGCACAGGCAAAACATTCATGGAAACAGCCTGTGCTGTCCTGATGAAGTGTGCAGAAGTGTGCAGACAGTCCCGTTCAGCTAGTGAGGATTCTACCTCAGTTTACTCATCCACAGTCAGTACATAGTTTATGCACCACATGCACGAAAGTTGCTGCAGTGTTCTCGGATGCACTTTCTTTTCTTCTGTCAGTTGTAGGGAGAGTGTGACAGTTATGTGACAGTGAATGGTTAGTAGGCCAGTGAGCACCCTGTAGCTGTGCTCCCAGGGTTGTCTTCACACCCCTGCCTCCTCCCTAGATAGTGCCCAAATGCACACATGACTGGCACACCCTCTCCTGAAGCCTAGGACCCGGCCTCATGCTTTGCTTAGAGAAACAGGCTGCTGATTGACTATGAATTTTGTTTTTAGACAATCCTGGAAGGCCTGCTGCTAGGAAGCATGTCAGTGTAAGTCTTTGATATGTAATTTTCTTTTATCTTGCCTTTCTTTGAACGTGTCTGAACGGTAACCACCACTGTCTCTGGTTCTAGATTCTACAGAGCAGAAGAGATACTATGGGCCACAGGAGCCACCACTGTGGTGACACTAGTGCTCACTTTGTTTGCGCTACAAACAAAAGTACGTATCATTGAAACAAATCTCTATGGTGTGGGAGTTGCTGGCCACGGCCTGTGTCCCTCCTGACTCATTCAGAGAAGAGAGACCCTTATTCCCATGGGTTCTTCCCGACAGGTTCCTCTTGGGCTAATCACTTTCCCTACCAAAATCCATTCCCAGCTTCTTGTAACACAGACCAGCTTACCACAGCCAAACGTTGAGGTTTCCTGTCTCCTTATCCCTTAGTCACAGCTGCTCACCTAGTTCCTTTCAGCCTACTTCCGGAAGGGGTTCCTTTACAAACCCACAACCCTCCTCCTCAAGCTATACTATTGAGTGTGCCCCGTGTTCCCTGCTGGGGCCCTGGTTCAAACTGGCAGCTTATCTTCACAGTCACCAGGGCTCAGAAGCACCCCAGTGTAACTCAGAACTGTTCTTTTATGTTGGTGGAGTTGACCCAGGGCCTTGCGAATCCCAACCAGTGACCCACAAAACCACACCCCAACCAATGACCTTTGTTTTTAAGCCATGATGTCGGAGTGTTACCAGCCTTAGGACCCTGCTGGGGATTTAGCGGGCTCGTTCCAGTGGCTCTTTCATTTATGGTCACCTTGCTTTAGGAAGTGATGGGCTCACCTTAGTCAGTTTAATAACTAAAGAGGAGTATTTGCTCAATTGTTTGGCACACCTCATAAGGACAACTTTATATGCAAGCAGAATTTTAGCCTTTGTTAGTGGAAAAGGTTAAAAAAAGGAAGGTCCAGAGAGGTAGAGGGATCTGTTAAAACATTCAGTCAAGTTCTATCAAAAGTAGTGGTTCCGGGACTGGGGAGATGCTCAGTCAGAAAATGATCTCCAGCATCCATGTAAAGACCGTGGTGTGGTGGCATGAGTTTGTAATTGCCTCTCTGAGAAGGTAGAGACTGGATCCCTGGTGTCTCTGGCTAGTTACCTCAGCCTATTTTCTGAGCTCTGGGCCCTAGTGGAGACCTTTTTCAAAACATAAGGAATAACACCTGAAGTGGACCCATGTACTCCACACATACGTGCACATGTCCCCCTGCTGTGTCCCTCAAAGTAGAACTTCGCTATAATTTAGAATCAGATTGGTGTTTGTCATCTCAAGCAAGGTTCTTGTAGAAGCCAGCCTGTGTGTGAACAGACATGCCTCCCTTCAGTGAGTGAGGTGGGCTACCGTACCGACATAGGCAAAGATTCAGGGCCATTCAATACCTCTAAATGTCAGAATATTTCCCTAAAGCACCACAGGTATTTAAGTCTCTCACAGGTAAGGAATGGCCTGAGTTTAGAGAATGAAGCATTCCGCTGAAAAGTTCCTTAAGGATGATTCCAGATGTGTTTGTGTTAAAGACTCCGAGAGGCAGCTGAACTTAATGGTCAAGTAAACCTTTTGGTTTTTGTCTGATAAAGTTAAATGGTGGGCATTTACACAATTCTCTCCCTCTACAAGGCTTCCAAGGAATCCAGAGAAAATGTAGCTCACACGCTGATCCTGAGTTTTCTTATGGACCCTAAACTGTCCCTTGGAGGGAGAGAATTAAACAGAGTGCCCACTTGATTTAAATATAATCAGATCCTATCTTCAAACTGCTCCTTTGGGCTGAGTGACCATGTCTTGTAGATTCAGGATGCTTGGCCTCTTGGGTTCTGTTTGCCTTTTACTCTCGGAGGCTGGAAGGAGTGTGTGGCTTTGGTGAGTTTTGGCCGTAGCCAAAGAGGGTCTGGCAGCAGAGACGCCATTAGCCATTCTGTTCTGTCTCCTGGGCGCTCTGAGCATGCGCTGTTGGTCTCTGAAGCCGAGAGCCTAGCCCAGTTGTGACACAGATTCAGAGTTTGTCCAGAGCTGACAGAGATTCCTCCTGAGTCCTAACAGGGCTGAAGAGGCTGCAGGACTAAGAACACCTGGAGAACCAGTCCTGTGTGTGCTGGGGACAAAAGGAATGTGCAAGAAAATGTCCTGTGTGCTTCCAGTATTTGGAATTCTTTTTCAGCCTCTTTAAGAAAAACAAAATAAAACAAAAAAGCCCCAAAAGACAAACCCAAGATTAACATTAATAAACACAAAAATTAAAAAATAATCATTAACAGTAATTTCGAAAATCTACTGTGTATTTAATGAAAAAATATATATACAAATTTGAGAAAGAGACCCAGTTAATGTAATGAAATAACTTTTTTCATTTTCCTAGTGTGTTCTGTATATGTGTTCTTTAAATATGAACAGTTAAGATCATATTTTGCACACAAATTTATGTACTATACAATTTATGTTTTTACCAGAGGAAACCAATCTTCCTTCCTTCCTTCCTTCCTTCCTTCCTTCCTTCCTTCCTTCCTTCCTCCCTCCCTCCCCTTCCTCCCTTCCTTCCTTCCTTCCTTCCTTCCTTCCTTCCTTCCTTCCTTCCTTCCTTCCTTCCTTCCTTCCTTCCCTTTTCAGCAGAGATTTGAGTAGTCTAGACTGGCCTTGGACTTGTCACATAGTGAAGTATTACCCTAAACTTCTGATCTTCCTGCCCCCCCCCCCCCAGTTCTGGGAGTGCAAATGTGTGCCACCACATCTGGCTTTAAGGGATAAATTCTTATAAATACAAAAACAGAATAAATACAATGGGTTCTCATGTACCCTTCACCCAGTTTAAAATATTGTCAGCCCCTGGCTCTCATTGTTTTATCTTAGCGTCCACCGTTCGTCCTCCTTTCTGAAGCAAATCAAATGGACTGTGACAGCTGTATCCTTTCTGTGGTAATTTTTAGTCCTCGGGGCTAAGGCATTTCCATCCTAAGAAATGGCCGGGATAAATTGTTCCAGGGGTAGAAAGGACACCTCTAAACATTTGAGATCCTGCCTAGATGATAATGGAGTCACATGATGTGCTGTTTGTGTCTCCCCAGTGGGATTTTACCCTGCTAAGTGGAGTGATGTTTGTCTTCACCAGCGTGCTAGTGATCTACGGGATTATTGCACTTGTGATTCGATCCTACGTAAGTGACTACTATTTTGAAACCTTCATGAAGTACTCAGAATGAGGGAAGTGCTGTCTTTGTTGGCATAGGTCCCTTGAGAAGCAGGCATGGTGTTGGGGCTAAGCATGTAAGAATTTTATTATTATTTTATTATACCTGTGGTCATGGGGATTGAATTCAAGGCCTTGAGCCATCAGGCAAGCACTCTTACCTCTGAACTACGTGCCCAGCTTTTAGAAAGATGTCTTTGAGATCAGAGACAAGTGGCAGCGGTGTGTACAGTCCAGCAGCTGAGCAGGGAACAGTGAACTCCTGCCCTGTCATTCGAATTCGGCAGAGAAGTGCCACAGACAGGAATCTAGTAGCTGTCCTTTGCCAGCAGGGTCTTGAGGGGACCCTGGCCTGTATGGTAGACAATGTCTTCTGCATGCAGGTGCTGCTTGTCTGAAGCCAAAGTGGGAGAAAGGCTCCTTTAGCTAAAGGTTCCAGTATTGACCCACACAAGGTGGCTTAGTGCCCACCCACCCAGCTTGCTCTTCAGTGTGCATTCATTGAGGTCTTACTAAGTCTTGTGTATGTTTTTCACCGAGCTCTCACAACATTCCTGAACAATAGCAATGCTGCCTGCTTGGGCTGGAGAGATGGCTCAGAGGTTAAGAGCACTGACTGCTTTCCCAGAGGTCTTGAGTTCAGTTCCCAGCAACCACATGGTGGCTCACAACCATCTGTAGTGGGATCCAGTGCCCTCTTCTGGTGTGTCTGAACACAGTGTACTTACATACATAAAATAAATAAATAAATAAAAAACAATATTTCTTATTTATTTGATAGATGATCAAATAGGCTCAGAGGACTTTAATTCATCCAGGGTCCCCAAGTGTGAGGGGTAGAGGTGGCAGGGAGATCAGATAGGCTCAGAGGACTTTAATTCATCCAGGGTCCCCAAGCGTGAGGGGTAGAGGTGGCAGGGAGATCAGATAGGCTCAGAGGACTTTAATT
>LR749515.1:3972707-4153996 GCA_902729485.2 Mus minutoides | reverse complement strand
ACATACATACACATGAATGATGAGTGCCTTATGGTGTCTATGAATGCAGAATATGGAAACTCTGCCTGGGATCTGGAACTATTTGACTAAAGTTCCAAGGCCAACTCATTCAAATGCTGAACCAAAGCATTTATTTGGCAGCAAGTGATGTTCTTACACCATCTTTAGACTTGCGATCTGGAATTCTGTCTGGGCTCATTTGGTTGGATGAATAATCATGTTTGTTATAGCCAGGGAGGTGGTATCTACATTTTGCGGAAAAACTCTAAGACATCACAAAGATGTGCCTGGTGTTTTTCCGCCTTTGTTGCTTTTCTTGCTTATTTGCTTTTTGAGACAGTCATATTATGTAGCCCGGGATGACATGTAACTCATTGTCTAGACCAGGCTGGTCTCGAACTCACAGAGATCACCCTTCTTTGGCCTCCCTAGTGCTAGGATTATAGGTGTTTGCTAGCCTACTTGGCATAAGGATGTATATTAACTCTCCACAGTTACTCAGTGAGTTCTATAGGTTTTTGCACTATCTCTATTTGAGAAGACTATGTCTCCTGTAAGACAGGCAGATCTCATTTCCAGTCTCAGTTTCCTCTCACAAGCATCTCCAAGCTGCAGTTTTACACATGCATCCGCAGAAGATCACTGTCCCATCAGCTGGTCCACTGCAGCAGAATGGTTTCTGCTGTCTTTCCTTCCCGCTCCTTAGTCAGGGAGCGTGTGATCCTTGTGTTTCTAGAAACCCTCTTGCGGAGGGAGGGCAGGTTCTCTAGAAGAGTTAAGGGATAGGAAGCAGGCTTATGTAAAGGATTGTCCTTGCCCTGCCCCCAAGGAATTGGAAACACCCACTTGGTAATTGTGAAGATCAGCATATCCTTTGAGTGCTTACTAGAATTAAGTGGTGGATTGGAGCAGACAGGGGGTGGGAGGTGTGGTGTGGTGTGGTGGGGGTGGGGTGATTAGATTCAGGAAGAGCCAGTCACTACAGGCTTGCTATCTTTGTAATGGGTCCTTATCAGAGAGTGGGGACTCAGTAAGCACTTCCACCATTCCATGTTGTGTGAAGCTATAACCCTTTCTTTCTGTGCAGTGGTTGCATCTGGTGTACTCAGCGCTTGGAACACTGCTCTTCTCCATAGTAAGTTCTGGTTTATCTCTGTGCCAAAGATCATGGTGTATACGCTCACAGGGCCTGTGCTGGTCAGTAGAGTTAGATGTTCTCTAGAAACACTCCTACAAGCCGGGCGTGGTGATGCACGCCTTTAATCCCAGCACTCGGGAGGCAGAGGCAGGCGGCTTTCTGAGTTGGAGGCCAACCTGGTCTACAGAGTGAGTTCCAGGACAGCCAGGGCTCTACAGAGAAACCCTGTCTCGAAAAACCAAACCAAACCAAAACAAACCAAACCAAAACAAACAAAACAACAACAAAAAAGAAACAGTCCAACAACTCACCCAGCAGCAGCTGTGTGTCTTTGTAATCTACGAAAGCATCACATTCTGGGGCTGGGGCTGCCTCTTAGGGGGGAGATTGCTTTCCTGGCATATAAAGGACCTTGAGTTCATTCCCCGGCACCACACAAACACAAAGGGTAATAACAGTAATAGGGAAAGGTCACCTTCAGAGATGGGATCATCTGATGTAGAAGCCTCAAAGATCATCAGTACAAGGTGTGGCTTCATGTGGTTAGAGCACCTACTTTCTCACTTCTCATACCAGGAGCTCTGGAGAGGGCGGGCAAAGGCCCCTGCAGATGCCTCTGGGAATCCCTTTCTTTCCTGTTAGTCTCATTGAGACAAGTCTCTCCCTGAACCTGGACCTGGGCTTAAGGCCAGTCAGCCCTAGTGATCCCCTTCTCTCCAGCCTTGACTCATGTGTGGCCATGTTTGGCTTTTGTTTTGCTGGCTTGTCTGTCTGTCTGTCTGTCTGTTTGGTTTTTGGTTTTGGTTTGTTTGTTTTTGTTTCCTTACCTGGGCTCTGAGGCTCTTATGTCTTGGCTTTGGCAGCAAGTCTTTGTGCCCACTGAAGCATCTCAGGCATTGAAGGAAAACCAAGTAAAGACAAGGTCTGACTGTGTAGTTCTGGCTAGCCTGAAACTTGCTGTGTTTAGTCTCAAACTCAGAACTCTGTGCTTCTGCCCGAGTGCCCAGATTAAGGGTCTGTGTCACATGCCAGGCCAAAAAAGGTATTTTTTCATCATAAAAATTTCTGAACATACAAATTGAAAGGCTAATGTGTCCCATGTCCCACATGATGTCATCAAATGACCTACATTAGCTTCCTGTCCATTACTTTTTGTGTCACTGTTTTTAGCAGTCATGAAAAGTCTAGGCGTGAGATTAAGTGTGTGCATTGGACTTTCTGACCTCTCCTGTTATCTGATTTGTGTCCATCTCTCTCTTTTTCTGTGAACTCAGCCTGTATCAGCCTGCTTTAGGCACAGTTCATTTCCCATGAAAGTAGGTTGATTCAGGAAGAATAAAAACTCTTGTAGAGTCAGACAGGCTACCCAGTAACAAAGAGTGGAGCAAGACGTGTGTGTGTGTGTGTGTGTGTGTGTATACATGTGTGAATGTGTGTATGCACATGAATGCTGCATGTGTGCATGTGTGCGTGTGTGTGTGTACATGTGTGAATGTGTGTATGCACATGTATGCTGCATGTGTGCATGTGTGTTTATGCGTGTGTGTGTACATGTGTGAATGTGTGTATGCACATGCACATGTATGCTGCATGTGTGCATGTGTGTGTACATGTGTGAATGTGTGTATGCACATGTATGCTGCATGTGTACATGTGTGTTTATGTGTGTGTGTACGTGTGTGAATGTGTGTATGCACATGTATGCTGCATGTGTGCATGTGTGTTTGTGTGTGTGTACATGTGTGAATCTGTGTATGCACATGCACATGTATGCTGCATGTGTGCATGTGTGTGTACATGTGTGAATGTGTGTATGCACATGTATGCTGCATGTGTGCATGTGTGTGTGTGTGTGTGTGTATAAACATCAGTGGTTTGGAATCCACGCTGGAATTCAGCTGTCTTAGATGGTACCCAGAGCCTTTGTTCCCTTCGATGGAACAAGATATAACTGGATCCCTGCTCATCTCATCCTCCTCTCTCCCAATCACCTAATCAAACTGTGAAATGACTGAGACTTTATCTCTCTTATGAGGAGTACTGAGATTAACTCTGGGATCTTCTGAAGGAAGAGAAAAGTCCTTGTTCCTCTGTCAGGGCTCCAGAGGGAGAGAAGGATGCTCAAGCCTTTTGTGTGACCAAACACTCTCGTGTGCTTGGGATGGAGATTCTGGAGTGAGCCTTGGGGGCGGGACCCAGCAAACCAGGTGAGGCACACCCCCAGTTCATGTTGGATTTCCTTCCCTGTCACTCACAGCCGCCTGTCCTTCTTCCCTCCAAGGTTAGATTTAGTCCTGCCCATCCCATGTTCCAAGAGATAAGACCTGCTGTGACTCGGCATGAAGCCCCACACTAACTTTCACCCTGAACCTCCCTTCTGTTCTGACTCCTACTCTTTGAAGTCAGCAGTCAGGGACAGTGGGCGTCTGAGTTTCTTGGGACAGGTTTCACAAAGTGAATGACATTCTAAAGTGGTTTTTTTTTTTTTGTTTTGTTTTGTTTTTGGTTTTTCGAGACAGGGTTTCTCTGTATAGCCCTGGCTGTCCTGGCACTCACTTTGTAGACCAGGCTGGCCTCGAACTGGGTAATTTTTTTAAAACTATGTAAAACTTCAATATTTATATGTCGTGCCAGTCTTGGTGTGTCCGGCTGGACTCTCTTCATGGAACTGGTCTCTGAGTCTAGTCTGCACCTAAGAGGCTCAGAGGCCATTGCTCCTTTCTTCCTCCCATGTTCTTCCTGCAGCACAGATTGCCAGCTTGTACCAGGCTTGAGGGTGATAGAGGGTTCTGATGATGTAGGACTCTATAGTTTTAACTATTGCAGCTGAGGTGAGATATGGCCTGGGGAAGAGTCATCTTCTCCACTCTCTGTCTCAGGCTCACAGAGGTCAAGGTTCGCTATCACCCAAGCACCTAAGACACAGCCCCTGTTCCGAGGCTAGGAAGCATCTTTGGTTGGCCAAGCTAGGGCATGGAGAAGTCACAGATGCAGGGCACCTTGCAGTGATGTGTCCCTCTTGCTCAGCTAGTCCACATTATTGACAAAAGGCACAAAGGCCTTAGAAAGGCACAAAGGGCTTGGAAAGCAAAGGAAGTTTACAGAGTTGGTTCCCTGGGCTTTGGGAGGATGAGATACTTTCGCTTACGGAGAACAAACTGAGATGACCTCATCAAGGCCTGAAGTTCTAATACTGTACTCAGCTGCAGCTGACCCCTGCATCTTTTCACTTCTCCCTATCTACATTCCCTTGTCTCCCTTAACCCCTGTTTTGAGACCCAGTTTCATCTACCCCAGGTTAGCCAAGAACTTATGTAGTTGATGATGACCTTGACCTTCTGACCTTCCTGTCAGAGGGCTAGAATTGGGAGCATGTATTACCACACCATCTGTGTGGTCCTGGGCTGAAACCCAATGCTTCTTGTGCTATATAGAGATGATTTCTTCTTTCTCTTTAAGTACCTGGTGATGGACGTGCAGATGATGGTGGGGGGGCGCTACCATTATGAGATAAGCCCCGAAGAGTACATTTTTGCTGCTCTGAACATCTACGTGGATATCATCAGCCTTTTCATTTTCATTTTGGACCTGATTGGACGATAGCTGATGGCCAAAGCCAGCTAAGACCCAGAAGAGGAAAGGTGGGACACCTGTGGTGTGTCACCAGGCTCATGCGTGCAGCAGTGATCACGTATAGACCCTTTTGATAGTTATCTATCTATCTATCTATCTATCTATCTATCTATCTATCTATCTATCTATCTATTTATCTACTTGTTTGTCAAAAGAAGCTAAGAATTCAGTAGATGGTAGCTGTAGCTGTTACAATTGTTTCCCTTGACATATGGCAAAACTTTTTAAATCATATTGAAATATTTCAGATTCCTATAAATTCAGAAAGAGTATCCTGATCATAAACTAACGTGCATTTAGAAGGTCCTGAATGCTTTGTTGAAGTTTTCCAGGTACAATTTAAAGCTGTGAGCACCAGCTCTACATAAATAAAGCCGATTGTAGAAAACCCCCAGGACTTCTCTTTCTCTTCATTTGGACATCATGTGGGTATAGTTTAGCATGTGACCTTTTTCTTTAATAGAAGGACAACTCAAAGCATTCTGTCTTTTTCCCTCTTTTCACAGGCAGACTAGAGAGAATACTTTCTATCAGGTAAGGAGGTAAGAGGCTCATGAGGCACAGAGGGGCAGCCGCATACCACCAATAAGCCTGTACCTCTGTGTTTGACTCAGGAACCACCTCCAAGTGGGGGGACAACCCGCCTACTTTGAAGCCTTAAAACATCTTAAACTTCTTTTTTAATCTTGATAAAACATAGGTCAACAATCCCACTTTAGCAGTTTTGGTGTACAGTTAAGTAGTGTTGCATGTACTATTATGAAACCAATCTCTGCAATGTTTCCAGCCTGAAAACTGAAACTTTATGTACCAGGGTTCTTCAGGAACAGAACTTATAGGATGGAGCCGGGTATGGTGGCACATGCCTTTAATCCCAGCACTTTCGAGGCAGAGGCAGGCGGATCTCTGAGTTCGAGGTCAGCCTGGTCTACAGGCGGATCTCTGAGTTCCAGGACAGCCAGGGCTATACAGAGAAACCCTGTCTCGAAAAAC
Source organism: Mus minutoides (assembly GCA_902729485.2). Lineage (NCBI taxonomy): Eukaryota > Metazoa > Chordata > Mammalia > Rodentia > Muridae > Mus > Mus minutoides. The sequence goes on along the minus strand of LR749515.1, from coordinate 4,148,232 downwards.
CAAAAAAAAAAAAAAGAAAGAAAAGAAAAGAATGTATAGGATGAATCTATCTATCTATCTATCTATCTATCTATCTATCTACCTACCTATCTACCTATCTCCTATCTATCTATCACTATCTGGATGGCTTAAAAGCTGTAGTTCAAGCTAAGTCCAATGCTAGCTGTCTACCAACAGGAGGTCCAACAATCCAATAGTTTTTCATTCTACAGGGCTGGATGTCTCAGCTATCTTCAGCATACATTAGAATCCTGAAGAAGTAGACTGTAATTCCTGCCAGTGGAGGAATGGACTCGCCCACAAGAGCAAGCAGACAAAAAGTGAACGCTTCGTTCTTCCATGTCCTTTACATAGGCTGCCAGCAGAGGGTGTGGCCCAGATTAAAGGTGGATCGTCCCACCTCAAAAGATGCAGATTAAAAGTGGGTCACCTCACTTCAAATGATTTAACTGAGGAAAAAAATCACAAGTGTGTCTAGCCACTTAGGTTTTGGTAAATTCCAGATGAAGTCAAGCTGACAACCAAGAATAGTCATCACAGGTCCACTCCTTGTCAGCTTGACACAAAATCATACCTCCTTATCTCATGCTTAATGCCTAAATGAACAATAACCGGGACATAATTATACCTACTATGACATAACTATCCATGTAAAATCACAAGTGCATCACATATTTAACAAGGTCATAATTATACCTAACATGATATAACTACAACCACAAACATAAACTTTAGAACAGGTGGCAATGTTCCTTGAGGAGCACATTCATTTGGTATCTCAAAACTAAACCATTGTGGTTGGAGAGATGGCTCAATGGTTAAGAGCACTGGCTGTTCTTCCAGAGGACCTGGGTTCAATTCCCAGCACCTACATGGCAGCTCACACCTGTCTGTAACTCCAGTTCTGGGGGACCTGACACCGTCACACAGACACACCCAGGCAAAACACCAATCAATGCATATAAAATAAGTAATTTAAAAAGAAAATCTTAAGTTTTCTCTCCCTTCATCCCTCCGTCGCTCTATCCCTCCATCGCTCCCTCCCTCTCTCTTTTTTCCTCCATCCCTCTCTCCCTCCCTCTATCCCTCCCTCTTCTCTTTTGGTGTTTTGAAACAGGGTTTTATTGTGTAGCCTTGGCTGTCCTTGACCTCACTCTGTAGATCAGACTGGTCTCGAACTCACAGAGATCCACCTGCCTCTGTCTCCTGAGTGCTGGGATTAAAGGCATGTGCACCACTGCCCGGCCATTGATATTCTCTTTTAGATAAAGAAAGCAAGGAAAGAAAACACACATATATATGTACAAACACATTCTTTTTTTTTTTTTTCTTCGAGACAGGGTTTCTCTGTATAGCCCTGGATGTCCTGGAACTCACTTTGTAGACCAGGCTGGCCTCGAACTCAGAAATCCACCTGCCTCTGCCTCCCAAGTGCTGGGATTAAAGGCGTGCGCCACAACGCCCGGCTACAAACACATTCTTAACAAAAATACAACAGACTCATGTCAATTATAATAATCCTTATGTCTGCAACTGATCATGTGGCTTTAGCTGGTATTTATAACTACCTTCTACTACCCATTCAGTATTTTCTCCTCCCTCAGCAAGCACTTCAGCAGGTCTTGGTTCTTTCCCTGGAGGAGTGACTCACACCTTCATTCCTAGGGGTCTATGCCCTTTGTCATCCATGCCTGGATTAGGTTGTTGTAGTTTCCCATAGACTTTAACCATGGGTCATAGTAACACCAAGACATGCTCTAAAGGATCTCCTGCACTCCAGACACAATCACTCTTACCTCCAGCGTAGAGAAACAAGCCATGCTTCCCTTGGCAATCAGGATCAGTCACCCCAACACTGTTACTCCTTTCTTAGCCTGTTGGCTTAAGGGCATCAGAGGCCCAGAGTGGTGAGTGGGAAGTCTAAACTTCCAGTTCAATGGACTATTTGTTGTGGCTCCTGGCAGGAGTGCTCCCAGCTCTGGAATCAAAACTCATTGGCCAGCAAAACTTATCATCACAGGAACAAGAAACAACAATTTTTCTAGTGGGTCACTAGGATGGTAATGAACAGAACTATTCCATTTTCCGCCCCCTTGATACCTGGACCTGTGGATCCTGACGATGGGACAAATGGTATTATATACGTGATGCTGATTCAAAGCATATACCATCTTCTGGAGAACTCTGCCCCAGTCCTCCAGGCTGCTGCCACCTAATTGGTACTGTGACTGTGTCTTCAAAGGGCCATTTAATCTATCAGGCCAGCTGCTTCAGGATGATGGTAAAAATAGTAAGCCCAGTGGATCCCATGATGATGAGCCCACCGTTACACTTCTGTGGCTTTGAAGTGAGGTCCTTAGTCAGAAGCAATACTATGTGGAATACCATGACAGTGGATAAGAAATTCTGGACGGGTGGTGGTGGCGGCAGCGCACGCCTTTGATCCCAGCACTTGGGAGGCAGAGGCAGGTGGATTTCTGAGTTCAAGGCCAGCCTGGTCTACAGAGTGAGTTCCAGGACAGCCAGGGCTATACAGAGAGACCCTGTCTCGAGAGAAAAAAAAAAAAATTCTGTAAGTCCACGGATGATAGTTTTTTCAGAACCTTGCATTCAGGAAAGGCAAATCCATAACCAGGATAAGTATCAACTCCAGAAAGGATAAAGTGTTGTCTTTTCTACAGAGGCAGTGGTCAGTGTAGTAAACTTGCTACCATGTCCCTGGCTGGTCACTCTGGGGAGTGGTGCCACATCTAGGGCCCAGTGTTAGTCTCTGCTGTTGGCATATCTGGCACTCAGAAGCAGCTGTAGCCAGGCCAGTCTTGGTGATTGGCAGCCCATGTTGTTTGGACATAGAGCACAACAGCCTCCTGAATAAGCTCCGCCCCGACCACCGTGGCCACTTTACTTATGGGCTCATTGTATGATGACAGGAATGGCTGGGGAAAGATGCCGACTGTCCACAGAATCATACTTTCTTTTTTTTTTTTTTTAATCGGACAAAGGCTTGTTTTATTTTAATGACTGATCCAAGTGAGGCCACAGCCAGGCCACTATGTACAGACACGAGGGAAGCTTTATTTCTTGGTCTCCTCCTCCATGGATAGAGTCTTGATGATATCTTCCTTCTTGGCCTGGAGGCGTTCCTCCCTGGCGCTTTCAATGTTTCCTTGGTCTTAGACCTGCGAGCCTCAGCCTGGTCCACCTGTGAGCCTCGGCCTGGTCAGCCAGAAGCTTCTTGCGGGCCTTGTCTGCCTTCAGTTTGTGGATGTGCTCCATGAGGATCCGCTTGTTTTTGAATACATTCCCTTTGACCTTCAGGTACAGGCTGTGATACATATGGCGGTCAATCTTCTTGGATTCCCGGTATCTCCTCAGAAGCCGGCGCAGGATCCTCATCCTTCTCATCCAGGTCACCTTCTCGGGCATCCGAGCATTGGCAGTACCCTTGCTTTTCCCTATGCCCATATGCCTGCCCTTCTGTCGGGCCAAGGTGTTTTTCCGGCATGGAGCACGGGAATGGACAGTCACAGGCTTGCAGATGATCAGCCCATCTTTGATCAGCGTCCTGATCTGCTGACGGGAGTTGGCATTGCGATTTCATTGGTCTCATTGGGATCCAACCAGACCTTTTTCCCACAGCTGGAGGACACTAGAGGCAAGCCTCTTCTGTAGCCTGAGCATACTCATGGCTGTGGACGCAGCAGCGAAAGGAAAGAGCAGAATCATACTTTCTTGATCACTGAACTCCCCCTCTGCTAGTATATGCTCTCTCTAGTTTCTTTTTGGAGGCACTCAGGGCAATGAGTTTTCCTCTTAGGACTGCCTTCATTGTGTCCCATAAGTTTGGGTATGTTGTGGCTTCATTTTCATTAAACTCTAGAAAGTCTTTAATTGCTTTACTTCATCCTTGACTAAGGAATCATTGAGTAGAGTGTTGTTCAGTTTCCATGAGAATGTTTGCTTTCTATTATTTATGTTGTTATTGACGATCAGCCTTAATCCATGGTGGTCAGATAGGATGCATGGGATAATCTCAACATTTTTGTATCTGTGGAGGCCTGTTTTGTGACCAATTATATGGTCAATTTTGGAAGAGGTACTATGTGGCGCTGAGAAGAAGGTATATCCTTTTGTTTTAGGATAAAATGTTTTGTAGATATTTGTTAAATTCATTTGTTTCATGACTTCTGTTAGTTTCCGTGTGTCTCTGTTTAGTTTCTGTTTCCAGGATCTGTCCATTGGTGAGAGTGGGGAGTTGAAGTGAGTTGTGTGAGGTGCAATGTGTGCTTTGAGCTTTACTACAGTTTCTTTAATGAATGTGGCTGCCCTTGTATTCGGAGCATAAGTATTCAGAATTTAAAGTTCATCTTGGTTGATTTTGCCTTTGATGAGTATGAAGTGCCCCTCCTTGTCTTTTTTTATAACTTTGGGTTGAAAGTCAATTTTATCCGATATTAGAATGGCTACTCCAGCTTTTTTCTTTGGACCGTTTGCTTGGAAAACTGTTTTCCAGGCTTTCACCCTAAGGTAGTATCTGTCTTTTTCCCTAAGGTACGTTTCCTGTAAGCAGCAAAACGTTGGGTCCTGTTTTTGTAGCCAGTCTAATAGTCTATGTCTTTTTATTGGGGAATTGATTCCATTGATGTTAAGAGAAATTAAAGAAAAGTAGTTGTTGCTTCCTGTTATTTTTGTTGTTAAAGTTGGGATTCTGTTCTTTGGGCTGTCTTCTTTTAGGATTGTTGAAGGATTACTTTTTAGTTTTTTCTAGGGTGTAGTTTCCGTCCTTGTTTTGGTGGTTTCCCTTTACTATCCTTTGAAGGGCTGGATTCGTGGAAAGGTATTGTGTGAATTTGGCTTCATCATGGAATACTTTTATTTCTCCATCTATGTTAATTGAGAGTTTTGCTGGATATAGTAACCTGGGTTGACATTTGTGTTCTCTTAGGGTCTGTATAACATTTGTCCAGGATCTTCTGGCTTTCATAGTCTCAGGTGAGAAGTCTGGTGTAATTCTAATAGGCCTGCCTTTATATGTTACTTGGTCTTTTTCCCTTCTTTTAATATTCTGTCTTTATTTAGTGCATTTGTTGTTCTGATTATTATGTGTTGGGAGGAATTTCTTTTCTGGTCCAGTCTATTTGGAGTTCTGTAGGCTTCTTGTATGTTCATGGGCATCTCTTTCTTTAGGTTTGGGAAGTTTTCTTCTATTATTTTGTTGAAGATATTTGCTGGCCCTTTATGTTGGAAATCTTTGTTTTAATCTACTCCTATTATCCGTAGGTTTGGTCTTCTCATTGTGTCCTGGATTTCCTGGATGTTTTGACTTAGGATGTTTTTGCATTTTGCATTTTCTTTGATTGTTGTGCCCATGTTCTCTATGGAATCTTCTGCACCTGAGATTCTCTCTTCCATCTCTTGTATTCTGTTGCTGATGCTCACATCTATGGTTCCTGATTTCTTTCCTAGTGTTTCTATCTCCAAAGTTGTCTCACTTTGGGTTTTCTTTATTGTTTCTATTTCCCTTTTTAGGTCCTGGATGGTTTTGTTCAATTCAATTACCTGTTTGGTTGTGTTTTCCTGTAGTTCTTTAAGGGATTTTTGTGTTTCCTCTTTAAGGACTTTTACCTCTTTAGCAATGTTCTCCTGCATTTCTTTAAGTGAGTTATTAATGTTCTTCTTAATGTCCTCTACCAGCACCATGAGATATGATTTTAAATCTGAGTCTTGCTTTTCGGGTGTGTTGGTGTGTCCAGGACTGGCTGAAGTGGCAGTGCTGGGTTTTGAGGAATGTGAGTGGTCTTCCCAGATGTCTTTCATATCAATTTTCCAATCATGTTCTTTCCAAGTTCCTGGACATCCTGTCAGTACATAGGATAGGGCCCATGAAATGGAACAATTGCACATCTGGCCACTTTTCCTTCAAAAAAAAAAGGACCATGCGTGCTGCCCACTGTGAAGATTTCCCTTCCGTGGTGTCTTTTATAGGTGTCCCCTGTAATATTCCAGCTGTCCACTTCCAGATGTTGCCTGAACAATGTACAGAATCATCAGTAAACTAGGCACTAGTCTTCACATCGTCAGTCAACCGATCTTGGCACACCCCAAGAAGTTGCAGGAGCATGTTTGGCAGCAGATGGCATTGTAACAGGAGTTATATATAGAAACCATAGGCATTTAGGCAACTTCTTCATGTAACTTGTGCCTTCATGGCCCAAGTGGTCCAAACGGCCAAAGTGGTTTCTAGCTCCCCATTCACTTGGTTCAATCATCATAATATCAAGACAGTGAACCAATGTGATATTTTGTGGAAGAGTCAGACAATCAAGATGCCTTCAAACTAAGTTATGACACAGGGCAGAAGATTAATATGTTCCTTGAGGGATAAATATGAAATTATATATTTATAATATATAATATCATAACATTAATATTATAATATAATATAAATATATAATATATATTTATAATATATATAATTTTATATTAAAATTATATAATTTATATATAATTATATATATATAATTTTTAACAGTAAAGGTATACTGCTGGCTTTGCCAACTGAAAGCAAATGTCATCCATCCAGTGGTCTTTATGGTCAGGTACCGAGAAAAAAGGCATTTGCCAGATCAATGGCTCTATACCCTGTACCCGATATGTTAATCTCCTCAAGCAAGGACACCACGTCTTGTACAGAAGCTGCAATCGGAGTCACTCCCTGATAGAATTTTCAATAGTCAAGTGTCGTTCTCCACAATCCATCAGTCTTCCACACTGGCCAGATAGGAGAGTTAAAGGGAGATGTGGTGGGAACACACCCCTGCATCTTTCAGGTCCGTAATGGCGGTGTTAATTTCTGCAGCTCCTCAGGGGTGTGTACTGTCTTTGATTCACTATTTTGAGTAGCAGGGGCAACTCTGAAGGTTCCCATTTAGCTTTTCCGGCCATAATAGCCTTCCTTTTATGGGTCAGTGAACAAATGTGAGAATTATGCCAACTTCTAAGTGTGTTTATCCCAAGTACGCAGACTGTGACTGAGGAAAATAAGCACAGGGTGAGTTTAGAGACTCACTGGATCTATATTAGTCAGATTTTAGCCAAAACTCCATTAATCACCTGACCTCCATACAACCCATACTTTAACTGGAAGAACAAAACATGTGTTGGGGTCTCCTGGATATCGGTGTCAACTCACAACCAGACTCCTGAAAGTCTGATTGCTTCCTTTCCCCCAATGTTACAAGGCCGTAAGTCCTTCTAAGAAAGGACTGGAGAGAGGCTAACAGTAAACTTTTAGGTGTTTTATCAAGGTCCTTCCTCAGGAAAACCTGTCTCCTCATTCAAGGGGTTCTGGGTCTGCAAACTGGCTCAAGTCTGGAAACTGGTTCATGGGCTGAGATTCCCTTTTTGCCATAATCTAATGGAGCCTTTTGTTTTTTGTTTTTTGTTTTTTGTTTTTTGTTTTTTCGAGACAGGGTTTCTCTGTGTAGCCCTGGCTGTCCTGGAACTCACTTTGTAGACCAGGCTGGCCTCGAACTCAGAAATCTGCCTGCCTCTGCCTCCCGAGTGCTGGGATTAAAGACATGCACCACCACACCTGGTTGGAGCCTTTCTTTTGTTTGAGGAGAAAAGATACAAAAATTCAGTAGGCTCCTTTTCATGCTTGGGAACACCATGGTTGATTAGCCAGTACCAAAAGCCCACACAAGTCATGCCACCATAAAAATCACTTAACCTTGTGCTGGCCAGTGGTTTTCCTCCTGTGGGTTGCAATCCCTTTGGGGGTCAGATGACCTTTTGCTAGGAGTCCCCTAAGACCACCAGAAAACAAGTATTTCCCATGGTCTTAGGAACTGAGCCACTGCTCCTGTTTCCAGGAGTCTGCCCACATGCAGATACGCTACCTGGAACCGAGTTAAAGGGTTGCAGCATTAGGAAGGCTGAGAACCACTGGAGTCAGGCCATTATGAACATTGCTTTTTCTATGCTGCACATTACAGCAACTATGGACTTCTTGCCTTTGTTGGCTCAGTGCTGCCACCTGGCCCCTGCCACTCCGGGGCCTAATTAAAGCCACTGCATTAAATAGATCAGCAGTGTCTGCGACTCAGGCCCTGTGTGAGGCAAAGGCAACAGCAAAGCTCTGCAGATGAGTTAGTACCACTGCCACCACTATAGGCTCAGTGAAGGGCATGTCTGTGGGCCTTCCCATTGTGGACAATGAGATTTTACACAGTGCATCCATTCTAGCACTGCAATTTCCCTGAGCCTTAAAATCCCTTTACAAACACTAAGCCACAGGACATCAGGCATCTCCAACTCCTCTTCTTTTGAAGAGGAGGCCATCTTTTGACAAATGCTTCAGACAACCATTCATCCAAACTTCTGACATGTTAAAAAAACAAACTGTGTGAGCTTCCATATCAAATCTAGAATCTCCACTCAGTAACTCAACCTGATCCACTTTTATGTTCTCTACATGATTATCCCACACCATCCCATTCCTATACATATCCCCTAGATTTCTGCTTGATGGATTCACATTCATTAAGCTCTTTTGTAGTGTAGCCCACTTTATTGTGGACTATAATTTCTCTCTCTCCTGGGCTGGAGAGATGACTCAGCGGTTAAGAGCACTGACTGCTCTTCTGAAGGTCCTGAGTTCAAATCCCAGCAACCACATGATGGCTCACAACCATCTGTACAGCTACAGTGTACTCATATACAAAAAATAAATAAATCTTAAAAACAAAAAATTTCCCTCTCCCCTCTGGGAGCCTGCTTTGCCTTAAGTCTGGTTATTGGTGGGCCCAGAGGGACATCAGTATTGTCTGGTATTTCCTTCAGAGAAAGTCACTGCTGGTTTCTTTCCTCAGTCAAAGGTGCTGTTTCAGGGAATGGGGTGTGAATATATCTTCTGCTGAGGGTGGAGACACTACTTCCTCAGGTGAGGTAAACCCTCGAGAATCTGAGGGTTCAACGTTCTCAGCCTCAATGGCTCCTCCCACATATCCCCATCCCAAGTTACAGGATCCCATTCTTTAACAACTAATGCCCTTATTTTAACCACGGACTCCCTCTGAGGCTGTGCTTTAAATTCTTGCTGGAAAACAGCCAGCCTTATAACAAGGGCTTTGGCTTGATTTTCTGAAACTTGAGGCCTGTGGATGCTGAAAAGAAGATTCTCTTCTAGAGCACAATTCTCACAATTGGTAAATCAGGATAACCAAATACGAAGTTTGTAAAAGAGTTCAACCATCCCTAACTTTGAGCAGGAATGCTTGGTGTTGAGCAGATGCCTGGATGGGGAGTTTATGCTCACCAGGAAGAGAAAAGCAGCAGGTACAGGTAAGGTTGGGTTTTTGTTCCTTGGCTTTCTCAAAACTGTGGACACCAGGCACCCCATGTGGCATACATACATACATACATGTAGGCAAACACATATATAAAATAAAAAATAGAAATACACCAACAAAAGTGATAATACTCCAGCTGACATTCCAATATGGCTAGGTGAAATCCCACAAGGCTTCTTAGATGAAGAGCTACAGGCGACTAATGGCTGCCGGGGGAGGGAAAATCACTTTTCCCCAGGAATGACCCTCAACTGGTTATCCAACCCTGAGCTTCAGCCCTAACCACATCTACAGGTAAGACTAAAGGGAGTCAGTGACTGTTTTAACATACATATGCATCTAAGAATAAAAGTTAGAGGTCATGAGTTGGAGAGCAAGAGGGAGACACATGGGAGATGGGTGGGATAGAAATGACATACATCTATAAAATTCTCAAAAACAAACAAAATCTGTGTATTTAGAGGCTACATCTGGCAAGTGGCAATGCCAGACTGGGAAATCTTCTAGTTCTGACTCATCCTGTCTAAAGTACTGGGCTTTCCACAGGGTTCTACATTTGTTTCTGTTGGTCCACCAACGGAGGTCACTGTGGGGACTGGTGGAGGAGCAATTTACATATGTCACTGTTACTTCTCTGTACGTTCTGTTACTCCCCTGAATGGGGGACGGACAGTTGTGAATGAAACCAGTGGTGTGGGTGTGAGGTCACAACACATATTCCTTTATCCACCATCTGGAGGCCACATTACATTGGATTGATCACAGGACCCCACCCTCTCGGGACCTTTAGCTTCTCCTTCCCCATTACAGAACATACTCCAAAAACATGTCCATTTGAGGAGCTGAGGCTGTGTCAGCTACAGGTAGTGTTGCACAGGAGTGCCAGGTGATACTGTTCCTCACTGAGGAGGATGGAGACCCTGAGCTCCGGGAGAAGAGGTTAGCTGTGGGGAGCAAACCAATCAGCCCTTTTCCTGTAACTCCAGAGCCTGCGCACTGACAGCTACTCTCTGTGGCTGCAGGCCTAAGAGCAATTTGCCTGCACCATCTCATTATTTGTCTAACCGTAACCTTAAGGAGAGAGAACAGCCTTAACTGTTGCTCTAAGTGCAGTACATTCCTTATGCAGAGGGATTTTCAGGTGTGACATAGCCCAAGTACAGCTGGTTCCATCCAGGCCCACGTATTATTCCTGTGGGACTGCAGGCATGGAGGATTGATACAAAGCTGCCTGTGTACCCTGCAGGCTGAGCCCTTTGCCTCTGGACCTCAGTCTGTTGTCTTGCCTGCATGCCTGAGAGTGAAGCAGTGTAACTACCCTGGTAAGGACATAATGAAGTCCTAGACCTGAGCTGACAGGGACGACAGGATATTGAAGATTTTCTGGAAAAGAAACTAGGAGTCCTAAGAACATATCCACGGGAATTTCTGAACCCTGGAGTAGAGCAGAGAAAGCTCCCACCCAAGTGGTGGGGGATGAGGTGCGGAATGAGGGAAACCTGTGGTCCTACCTGTTAATGAATACAAGTTAAATTAATGTTTAGAGGAGCGGTTTTCAACCTATGGGTTGCGACCTACTAGGAGGCAGGTGTCAAATGACCCTTTCACAGGTTACCTAGGACTACTGTATTTCTGGTGAACTTAGACACTACCCCTCCACCCATCTTCCGGTGGGTTTGCCCACACATGGATATGCCCACAAACCTACAACTGTATTAAAGGGCCGTGTTGAGAACCACTCACTGGGTTAGAGGCTTAACTACTAGGGGAAGAAGTGAAGTTACTCTGGCAAGTAGGCAGGCAGAGGAAAGGGCTTTTTTTTTTTTTTTTCCCTCCCAGCACACAGCAGTTTTGTGGCTGTAGCCGAAAGGCAGTGTGGCCCTGGCTGCTTGGCCCCCAGTCATACATTACGTCAATCATACCCAAAATAAGATCCCTGATCTCTAATTGCGAGCTTTGCACAGATCAAACGCAAAAGCAATGTTCTGCCTGAAGGTATGAACAAGCCACTGACAAAGCTTAGAGGCAGGGAGCACAGTGCAGCAGGCGCGGAGGGCGGCAGAGACTCACAGGGTAGAAAGTTCTAGGGGTTAGGTTCTCTGGATGCTGAGACCAGAACCACAGAGAGCAGCTGTCAGTGCGCAGGCTCTGGGGCTACAGGAAAAGGGCTGATTTGCTTGCTCCCCTTAGCTAGTCTTTTTTCCCCCCGCTTAGAGTCTCCATTCTCCTTGGTGAGGGACAGTGTGACCTGGTACTCCTGTGCTCCACTACGGATAGCTGACACATCCTCAGCTCCAGAAATGGTCATGTTTTGGAGCATGTCCTGTAATAAGGAAGGAGAAGCTAAAGGTCCCGAGAGGGTGGGGTCCTGTGGGCAACCCAGTGTAATGTGGCCTCCAGATCTGAATGGCTAACAGAACTGTATTTCACAGCAGTCTCAAACAGACAGATGTCCAGGCATACAAGGAGTCCAAGGTGAGTTTCTTGCAGCTATTATCTTGCATTCTTCTGTTGACTCTTGTGTCTTTGTCTTTTAACCTGTTTATGAGGCAATGTCTCATACAGGGTGTAGCTCTTATGCATGAAGCACCCAGTAAGACAGAAGGCTAGGAGAGGCAGAAAGCCTAAGAACTCTGCCAAGTTAGTTTCAAAGACTGAAGAGTAATTCCTTCAAAAGCTTGGCTGTCAACTACTTTTGTCAATTATAAGCAGAATTGAGTGAATAGCACAAGAGACTTTTTTTGGGTGTTTCTTTACTGTTGCAGGGCTCAATCTCCAATACTGAGGGAAAGAAAACAAAGCAGAAAATGGCCTGCTCCTAAAATAACTAATAAGATGTCTAGGTGAGAACCACTCTAGAAACGTCATCTACTGGCTCTGAGGAGGTTACAGGGATTGACAAGGCACCAGGCTAAAGAGAAGAGCCAACAGTTACAGACCTGGCTGAGATGAAGGGAGACTGAGAGCAGAGCACAGGAACAGCCTCCCCTAGGTCAGCCCCATCCCCACCTCCACAGCTCCAAGGTCCTACCACAATTGAATGTTTCAAGGATTCACTCTATGGAGACAGACAGCATTTCAGTAAGTGTCAGGTTCTAATTCCTGAAGAGCTAGGCAAAAGGATATCTACGATTAATATGAGAAGGAAGAGAAGACTAGAGGCTACACCACATACTGAAGGAAGGAATCAGCAGGCAGATGCTCAAGTGGTTTCAGGCCCACATGGTGACGGGCATAGATAAGACGGCGGCAGGACACTAAGGGACTCAGTGGTAGCCTGGATGTGTGTGCACTGAGGTGGGCTGCTGAGCTCTCTGCTCACCAGAAGGCAGAGAATGAGGTGGTGAGAAGCACGACATTTTATTCATATGGCATACATTTCTTCCTCCCAATTTCACAAAACAGATCTTCAAGTTCTATTACTTTCTCTCTGCTGGATTCCAAAGAAATCATAACATTTTCCTCATAAATCGATAGAAATGAAAATGAGCACTAAATTCACAATTTTAATACACTGTCATCAAATGAAATCAGATTTATCGAATTTCATAATTTTAATACATTGTCATAGTGAAATCAAATTTACCTCTCGGGTATACAATTTTCAGCAAATGGGCTACTGTAAAAATATTAGGCACTATTCAGTTACATAATAGAACCAAATTAATACTGTCATATTGGAGGGTATTTAATATAAAGCAAGATTTGCTTTCTAATTAGTTTTAGATGAAGTTTATAATTTAATGAGACAAAAATGGAAATAGCTTAAGTAATAAATGTTTAATCAAAGAATTTTACATATTATTAACAGCATTCATTTGGCCAAACATCTACAGGTCTGTAGAATCCTACTGTATATAAAGTGGGAATGTATCAAGTATAGACTATGAAAGTGCAAATAACAAGTCAAGGTTAGATTAACTTTTTTTTACATTATAAAATTAACTTGTTTACAAAATAGGCTTTGCCAAACTTTATTATTGAATTGGAAAGTCAATGACTGTGTTAGTTTTAAAATATTTACCAAGGAAATACAAACTGGATAACCATAGTTTTTCCCACTCAGGAACCCAGCACATCATACCAGGCACTGCACAAGGTAAGGGAACAGGAAGTCCAGCACTCACAGATCTCCACAGACACCTCTCTCTCCATACAATACACCCCCTCCACAGGAACATCTCCTATCCACTGGGCACACCCCCTCCACAGGAACCCCTCCTAACCACTGGGCACACCCCCTCCACTGGAACCCCTCCTATCCACTGGGCACACCCCCTCCACAGGAACCCCTCCTATCCACTGGGCACACCCCCTCCACAGGAACCCCCTCCTATCCACTGGGCACACCCTCTCCTTACCATGGCTGTGCAAGATGCCTCTAAGGATGCAAGTGCTTTCTACTGAAAAAGTTACAGCTTGGTCTAGAAATTTTATGGTGTTCCTATTTTTAATCCAAATTAAAAAATCCTTTAATGGAATATTTCCGTTTAATACACAGTAATACACTGTAGACAAAGTTAACATTTCCCCCACTAACTGTAATTGGGATTCATACCAATGTTGTGATAACTGGAGGAAAGAACATTGGGACTGTTGATATCCATGAACAATTACCAATTAAATACTCAAGTACAATGTCTTCTTGGCCATATGAAATCAAAGTACATGAATATTTCAAAATCAAAGTTTGAAAAAGAGGTAATGAAAAATGATAATCGTGGATATCAATATTAAGGACGATCGTTCACTTGGCCTAGGACTTCCCTGTACACACTTAGTATAGAGATTTTGGTTTCTGGTAACAATGTGGCAAAGCACTCCAGGAGTGCCCCTTGTATCTATGTTGCTTATGTTATGCTAGCTTCAATAATGTAAGTACAAGAGTCATTCCAACAGTTTACTCTAGTTTAATTACACACTGGACCATTGCATCGTAATTACAACTAAGACCAGTATTTCTTCACAGTAGGACACTGATAACTAGGAGGTTGAGTTTTCAATACTAAACAGTGATCAAACAGCAAATGAGTATTGCGCAAGAGAACCAACACAGCAGCATTTGCTATCTAGGCAAACCAACTGAACACTTAGTTGTCATAGTTACTGTAAAGGCAAGGCCATGGGTGGTTTCATGGAGGTCTTCGCAATTCATAGCATAGTTACTTCAGAAAAGACATTGAGATTGGAATTACTGACTTACTTAACTGGCATCTATCCATTTAGGTTAGGCAAAGGCACGGTAACATGTTGCGTAGGATGTTGTATTGAATTTGTTAATAACTGTGGGATTTACTGTAACTCATGAAAACTCCAGTTTTTCTATGTTATAAAACACCATTAAAAGTAATTGCACCCGTTAGTAATTAGAATGCACTGTAAAACTGTGAAAACAAAGAACTATGATTGCACTTCCAATAAAGTGTCTCTTAAATACAGCACCGCTGTTGCTAATCAACTGGATTTTAATATTAAAATAAACTGTTTTAACAGCAGCATTAGCTTTAGTTTACTTAAGCTACAGGCTACATTTATTTAAATGCAGTCTCCATGGCAACAAAAGCCCATTAATTTCTGGACAGTCCCTGCTACCGAGTGGCACCTTTTCCTCCCGAGCCCGCTGACACTGCCCTGGGGCACACCTCTCTGCCCTGTCAGTCAGCGCACGAGTCAGAGTTTGGCACAATTGGACTGTGAAGAGACATGAGAAGGAATCTTTGATCACGTGAGAAGGAAGCTGCTCACTGTGGTAGACGCAGCACAGATACCTCAGCTCACACTGCTTGGACAACAGGAGGGAAGGAGGCCCCTGGAGAGGAGACAGACACTGAGGACACGAGAGCAGAACTGTCTGGCCCAACTTCTACAATGAAGAAAACTCTTTACTTCTATAAAAAAGAGGAAGCCATCTAAGGATTAAGGAGTAAGCTTTTGATTTAAATGGTCAACTTATGTGCTGCCAACTCCAGGCTAGACAGAGCGCTGCTTCTCTCAGAATGTGGATTGCAACCCATTTATTCCATTGTGTTTTCTCCTGCTTCTTTTTGTCACTAAAAAAGGGGACAGACACAAAAGAAATTCCCTGTAAGGTTAGAGTCAGCACTGCAGCTATCATCTGAGGGAACTCCTTTGCATTCAACCCTAACATCAGTGCTTCATAACCGAGTTCAAATTAAGTGCATTAAAGTCTCTCTAAAGCATACGCCACCTTCCAGACCCCTGTACTGTGATTCACCCAGAGAGCAAATGTGTGCAGTTCATACTGAATGTACTTGCTCGAGCCAGTCGCTTGAGGTCTGAGGGGTTTGATTGGCAGCATCTGGCCTGTCCCCCCTGCTCACTGCCTCGTTACTGCTGTCACCAGCTTGAGACAACTCTTCCCTGGCCAGAATATTCTCTTCCAGAGGATTTTCTCCCATCTGGGTTCTTTCCCCTTCACGAACAGCAGCATCTTTGGACACTGAGTCCTCTGGTGGTACCAGTTCCATGGTCCTCACACCTTCAGACCCATCTCTCAGGCAGGGAAGCTGAGGCTCAGTACTAACTTCTGTGGTTGCTGCTGGAGGAATCAGGGCGATACTCTGTGGGTTCATGTCATGAAACCAAGCCATAATATTGCCAAGAAGATTGTCATTGGCACTGGGGTCCTGGCCAGCTGAGTCAAGGTCACTGGAAGAGGGACAGAAATCACTTCTTGTCTCACTGAGAGGGCGTGAACTCAAAGTGTCAGTTGAAAATGGGTCACTGTCTGCTCCTAGTCTCATGAGACTGTCACCAAGCTCCAGCAGCTCCGAGCTGCTCAGCGCAGCCCGAGGACTCTCAGTGCTGCGGGGCACAGAGTCCAGTCGGGAAGGTAAAGATGTGCCTATGGCTCCTAGGGATGCCTCATTACTAAGGAAGTCTCTGGTTTCTTCATCCATGGCCAGCCCAGACTCTTGCAGTGACAACTGGATGGCAAGGAGTATGTTGGGATCATCTTCATCCAAGGAACTCAGAGCCTGAGGCAACAGGAAATCAAACCAATTTAAAATGTGACGAAAGGAAAAATTATTTAATCCAGTCACATTTACCTGTCCTTTTTAAAATCAGATAATAATACCACTTCTAATTCTACAAGTTATTTTACATATTTAAATCTTACAATTTTCTCCTTGCCTTATAAATCTAAAGTAGAAGAACCCCTTTGTACCCTATTGATCACTGAAACAAAACTTTTACCACAAAAAGAAGAAAAAGGAGACCAGTGAAAGAGACCACTGGTCAGAGAAGCGAAGGCATGGCATGGTGCCCAGCTGCCAGCGCGACTACCTGAAGAGAGTCCTGGTTTGCTGAGCGACTGGCAGGGCTGTAGTCCCTCAGGGAAGAGCTGTGCAGCACACTCATCGATGCAGAGCTGACCACAGATGCACCAGGCCTGCGGCCGCTGCCCCCTTCTGGGAGATCTGTTTGAAAACAATTGGCACCACAGACAATTGAGTTGTTGTCTCCACACACCTATACACTGGTAGGCGTTCTCAGTTCCGGGGGAAAGCTCAGCTTCACACCCACACCCGCCGCATCTGCATTGTTCCGCAGGATTGTGAGATGGAAAGCAGTAACAGATATCCAGTGTGATCAACTCAGAATTGAATCTCTGCAGCTTTCAGTAATTCAGGATCTACTGCCCATGCCTTTTTCCCAAGTCACAATGAATTTCAGTGTTTGTGTCTTCAGATTTCATAAAATTAAAGAGTTCTGGAACTATAATAGCCTCAAGAACCAATCTACAGGCTAACTGATCCTGATATTACAGTCTAGGCGTGTTTAATAAAAAATTTAACACTTAAAAGTCAAATAATTAAAATAGTTCTGTTTTTTTTTTTTTTAAAGATTTTTTTTATTATTTTATGTAAGTACACTATAGCTGTGTTCAGACACACCATAAGAGGGCATCAGATCTCAGGGATGGTTGTGAGCCACCATGTGGTTGCTGGGATTTGAACTCAGGACTTTTGGAAGAGCAGTCGGTGCTCTTAACCACTGAGCCATCTCTCCAGCCCCAAAATAGTTCTGTTTTTAAGACTGGTTCTGGGAAAGCTAAGGCCCCATCACCTGGGGCACAAGAATCTTTTACTTATTGCTTTCTAATCTGGTAGGATGCCCCTTACCTTGTTTTTAAATGCAGAGAAAATGTTCCAAGCATGTCATAATGGTATTAAGAGCTTCCACTTTCTGAGCATTCACAGTGCTTTATATCATTACCTACTTTGATACTGACTTTAAAAAAAGGTAACTGAAGATAGAGATGGTCTGTGCCTTGATTTAAGTTATGCAGCCGAGATGGGTGCAATACTCAGGACATTCCGGCTTTAGTCATTAACTTCCTGGTTTTCTTTATCCTTAGACAATAGAGGCATCTCTACATCTATGCTGAACCCAAACTGCAAACTCACAAACACTGACAACTGCTAGTTTTAAAAATAAACTCAAGAGATTAAGAGACAAAATGACATCCACTGTCCCAGGAGCTCACCGAAAGTGCTCTCGCTTGGTTCATCCGGGTCTGTAGGGTTACTGAGCAGGCTATGCACATCTCCTCGACGCCGCTGCTGTCTGTGTCTCCTCCGATACTGAAATTCAGCATATTCCTGCATAAACCAAAGGTTATAAAATACAGGAGAGCATGCAAATTGTAAAAATGCAACTAAAACTAAAACACACTTTCTTTAGGAGAAAAAAAAAGTGTGATTTTATATGCATAGTATAAAAGCACTTGCTTTAGAAAAGGAAACTTCAAATTTAGCCAAGCAAAGAAAATAAAGGAAGAAAGCAAAATCAAAATTTCTAGTGGTCACAGGTGCTTCTACTAGGGCTAACTGTAAGCTCCAGAGCTAGACATAACTGCTATTTCTATGGTCTTGTTATGTAAAATTACATTGATACCACAACCATCCTCCTAAAGGTGTTAGGCTCTCCGGGGGTCTAATTTTTAAAGAAGTATGGGTGGGGAGGAACAGGAAGGGGGAACAGAAGCAGAAACAATGGCAGAAAACCCAGATGACATCCATACTGATATGTACCTGCCAGAAAACTGAGCTGCCTTTGTGACGATGACATATCAACTCAAAAGTCAATTGCTGAAAAAGAAGCATGCTACACACTGGCTTTCAAATAAATGCACTACCAAGTTTCCCCTTCTCAGCCAATGGCCAGCTGTATTGCAATTCAGGGAGTATTTACAACTTAGCATTTGGAAGGAGACAGACTAGAACAGGTGTGTGTATGTTTGATTTACATTTGTGGTGATAGTTTACAGTATGTTTGTTACTACCAAAGGCTATAATCTGAGAGTATGTGCTACAGATGTCAGTAACGGGAAGTGAGAGTCAAAGAGAAGCCAGGATGTATGGCTGCAGACCTGTGAATCATTGTTGAAACTCGCAGGGCTAAACGTGAAGAGCCTCAGCTTATGATGATCCCAGGTATTTATGGGGAAAGTACTAGAACTAAGACAAGTCAGGTTATAGATTATAGAACTTCCACACTTTATTAATCTGGCCAAACCAATCTATCTATCATTATCAATCTAATCCTGTCTGTCTGTCTGTCTGTTCATTTGTCCGTCCATCCATCTACCCATCCATCTATCCATCCTAACTTATCTGTGTGGCTGGAAATTGAACCTAGCCTAACTGTAACCCATCCTAATCCTAACCCTGCCCCTGCCCCTAGCCCTGGCCCTGGCCCTGCCCCTGGCCCTGAACTTTACCCTGGCCCTGCCCCTGCCCCTGAACTTTACCCTGGCCCTGGGCAGACCCACTCTGCCACTGAGCTCCAGCTCCAGCCCATTCCTAAATGTATTTAGACTTCAGCATCCATCTATGTTTAGATACAAGTCAGCAGGTGAAGTGCCCTACTGGGTCACACAGGTTCCTTAACATCTCCCCTGAGATGGGGCATCCTTTCCTCTTTCCTTGAGACTTGTGTTATTAAGGCTCACAGGACTAGTGCACACACCACATTTCTTTTTTTTTTTTTTTTTTTCTTCCAGACAGGGTTTCTCTGTAAAGCTCTGGCTGTCCTGGAACTCGCTTTGTAGACCAGGCTGGCCTCGAACTCAGAAATCCGCCTGCCTCTGCCTCCCAAGTGCTGGGATTAAAGGTGTGCGCCACCACGCCCGGCCCACATTTCTTCTTAGACAAAGACAAAAGGGGATTTATCTCATTGCAAGGCTCCTTTTTTTTTTTTTTTTTCTTCGAGACAGGGTTTCTCTGTATAGCCCTGGCTGTCCTGGAACTTACTCTGTAGACCAGGCTGGCCTCGAACTCAGAAATCCGCCTGTCTCTGCCTCCCAAGTGCTGGGATTAAAGGTGTGCGCCACCACGCCCGGCTGCAAGGCTCCTTCTTTAAGGAGCACGTTTAACTTCTACAAGTCCGGAGCAGTGCAGTAATTCTGAGAACAAAAACTTCTATTGATTACGGAATACCAGGGTCAGGGCCAGGGCCAGGGTAAAGTTCAGGGCCAGGAGCAGGATTAGGGTGGGTTAGGGTTAGGCCCTGGGTTTAATTTCCAGCTACACAGATAGGTTAAGTTAGGATGGATGGATGGATGGATGGGTGGATGGACGGACAGAGAGATGGACAGCATTTGCAATTTGAGAAAGGAAACTTGTTCTATTTCTAACTATTCCCACAGAAAACCCTGAGTAGCATTTTGACAGGGTGCAACATGCTCAGAATTGTATTTTATCAAAATATTGTCTGAAAATTGACACGGACTCCTCAGATTTTCAAGTGAGCACGTGAAGGGACAGGATGCTTGAGATGGTGTGAGAATAATAGGGTCAAGAGAAAAGGTCAAGAGAAATCCTTTGAGGTCACAGGGAATGCTGGGAGGTGCTTTGCTTCAAGATTATGCTCTTTGCATTAGGCTCAGCCCTTTTAAAGCAACGTAAACACTTGTTCATGCCTGCTACAGATTCTACCAATCAGTTTAAAGAGACAAATCAGCAACCTACAGATTAGGAAAAATATCTTCACTAACCCCACATCTGATAGAAGGCTAATATCCAAAATATATAAACAACTCAAGAAGCTAACCTCCAAAAAATGAAGCAACCCAATAAAAAAAATGAAGGTATAGAGCTAAACAGAGAATTCACAATAGAGGAATCTCGAATGGCCAAGAAGCACTTAAAGAAATGTTCAAAGTGATCAGGGAAATGCAAATCAAAACAACCCTGAGATTCACCTTATACCAATCAGAATGGCTAAGATCAAAAACTCTGGTGACAGCACATGTTGGCGAGGATGTGGAGAAAGAGGAACACTCAATTGCTGGTGGGACTGCAAACTGGTATAACCACCCTGGACATAAATCTGGAGGTACCTCAAAAAGTTGGATATAGATCTACCTGAAGACCCAGCTATATACTCAAAAGATGCTCCATCATACCAGAGGCACAAGCTCCATTATGTTCATACTGGCCTTGTCTGGGTTAGACAGAAGCTGGAAACAAACCAGATGTCCCACAATGGAAGAATGGATACAGAAAGTGTGGCTCATTTACACAATGGAAATACTATTTAGCTATTAAGAAGGAGGACATCATGATTTTTGTAGGCAAATGCATGGAACTAGAAAATATCATCCTGAGTGAGGTAACTCAGACAAAAAAGGAGATACATGGTATGTACTCACTAATAAGTTGATATTAGCCAAAAAAAGGTACAGAATACCCAAGATACAGTCTACAGAACTCAAGGTTATCAAACTGAAGGGCCCAAATGAAGATGCTTCACTTGGGAATGAGAAGAAAGTAATTGTGGGAGGCAGAGGGAAGGAGGGACCTGGGTGGGAAAGGGGAAAGGGAGGGGAAGAGGGACCATGATCAGGTATGGGGGGGGGGAGAGAAGCCCTGAGGGCCAGCAGAAAGAATGGAAATATGCAACCTGGGGGGTGGGGTGGGAGGTGGGGATCCCTCTACCAAGTACTAGAGAGCTGGGAGGCGATAGCCCTTCAGGACTGGAAGGGAGGGACCTTAGATGAAATGCTCAACTCTGGGCAGAGGGAACTTATAGAGTCCATCTCCAGTAGAAAGGCAGAGCATCAAATGGAGAGATGGTGTTGCCATCCCACAGCCAAAAACTCTGACCCAGAATTGTCTAAAAGAACAACAGGGACAAAAATGGAGAAGAGACTGAGGGAAAGGAGGTTCAATGACCAGCCCAACTGGGGATCCATCTGAAGGGGAGGCTCCAAGGCCTAATGCTATGGTGTGATCACAGACAGGAGCCTAGCATGGCTGTCCTCCAAGAGACCCAACAAGCAGATGACTGAGACAGATGTAGATATTTACACCCAACCAATGGACTGAGTTGGGACCTTTGTGGTTGAATTAGGGGAAGGATGGAAGAAGCTGAGGAGGGCGGCCCCATGGGAAGACCAGTAGTCTCAACTAAGAGATCTCTCAGACACTGAGCCACCAACGAGGCAGCATACATTAGATAGTCTGAGGCCCCAGACACATGTACAGCAGAGGACTGCCTGGTCTGGCCTCAGTGAGAGAAGATGTGCCAAACCCTGGAGAGACTTGAGGCCCCAGGAAGTTGGGAGGCCTGGAGGAGTGGGGGGTTGGGACATCCTCTTGGAGATGGGGGTGGGGTGGGGGTGGGGGGGGGGGGAGGAATGGGATAAGGAATGGGATGAGGGCAGACCAGGAGGGGGATGATGACTAGACAGTAAAAAAATATTAAAGACACACACACACACACACACACACACACACACACACACACACACATATACACACACAGAGTTATATTAGCTAATAAGCCCAAAGATGTCAGGATTCTAAGTCAAAAACTGCAAGATGATACATAAACAACTGTGATCAGAGAAAGGTTTTATTCTTTGCTAAATTGTGTTAACAATTTAATGAATAAAGCTTATCTTTTAAGGTGGAAAATTTCCACATCCCCCAAATTGTAATGATATACCAAAATAATAATCTCAGGATCAGTAAATTAAAGAATAATTTGTTTTATAAAGAATTAATTTATGGGTTGGAGAAATGGCTCAGTGGTTAAGAGCACTGACTGCTATTCCAGAGGTCCTGAGTTGAATTCCCAGCAACCACATGGTGGTTCACAACCGTCTATAATGAATGGGATCTGATGCCCTATTCTGGTATATCTGAAGACAGCTACAGTGTACTCATAGAAATAAAATTGATTTAAAAAAAAGAGACTGGTTTATTTAAAAAGAATTTATAATAAGTATACTGTTATTTATTACATATTAAATATTTTTACAGCTTAAGTATTTTTAATTGACTTAAATTCTTAAAGCACAAACTCCTGTCACTACTTCTTGCATATACCTAAATTTAAAAAGCCTCCAGGTGATTGGCAGTATCCTCAGCAGCTGAGATGAGACAGCATGTAATTTAAACAAGCCACAGGCATTTCTGGATAGTAATTACTTTCACAGTTTTTCAGTTTCAAAAAACAAATGGGTAACAAAGATCTGCAAGAGCTTCACCATTTGTCCTCCTCTTTATAAGAATTAAAGGATATCAAATGACATTTTATAAAACACAAAGCAAACGGAAATTAAAATAATTGTTAAAACTATTTTAAATTCAGATCCAACAGTGGCCATGGCAAATTAAATATGAGAGAAGAGCTGCGAGAGTGAGGGTTTTCCTAGGGCTCATCTTGCCTCAGAATAGCCACTGTTCTACAGTTTTCATAGTTTAAAATGGTTTATCAGCCAGCTGTGGTGGCACATGCATATATTCCCAGCACTCAGGAGGCAGAGGCAAACAGGTCTCTGGGTTAGAGGCCAGCCTTGTTTGCAGAGGGAGTTCCAGGACAGCCAGGGCTCCAGATGTGCCCCTCTTTCCCCAAGAGAAAGGTTTATCAATAACAACAGGAACTGTCTGGTAAGTCTCAAGGGCAGCAGAAAGTAAGAAAACGACTCTACACAGACATCACTCCTGTGCGGCTTTCCACCCTGGGAAACAAGAAACTCACCTCAGGTTGTGGTAGTAACCTCAAGAAACTCTTCATTTAGATTTTTAATGTGTTTAGACTAATAGAACATTACAATTACACATTTCTAGTAAATAGAATTTAAATCTCTATTAACAAACTAGAAGACATGTTTCAAAAATTCATGCTGTAAATCTGACTAGATACTCTTTAGTAATTAATAGCAGTGAACAGGGAATGCACTAGTAGACTGCAATATAGGAGAGAGCTGCATGCAGGATGTGCAGAGGCACTGTTGCTACAAAGGGCAACTGACCTCAGAGGATTTAGAACAGGTCAGGGTACAAATGCAAGCAGGATTGCATGAAGAAAAAAACATGAAGATAACCCAAAAACCCCAGGAAAAACAATTACCTCAGGTGAAGCAAATCCTAAATATTCCCAATCCCATGTTCCACCGGCAAAGCTACAAAGAAATTAGATACACTGTTTGATTCATTATCAGTACTGCAAGTATACAACCAGACCCTTTACCCTTTGGATATTACCTTTAATGCTTATCTATTTGTAACTTGCCAAGCCAATCCATATTCATCTATTTTTTTTTTTTTAATTTTACTTATTCACTTTACATCTTGCTCACTGCCCCAGCTATACCAGTCCTGGGCATGTACCCAAAAGCTGCTCCACCATCCCGCTAAGACTCTTACTCAACTGTGTGCATAGCAGCTTTATTAGAAATAGAGAAACTGGAAACAACCTAGATGTCCTTCAACTGACGAATGGATGAAGAAAATGTGGACATCTACACAATGAAATACTATTCAAAACAAGACATGAATTTTGCAGGCAAATGAATAGAATTTGAGAATATCATCCTGAGTGAGGTAATACTGACTCAAAAGGACACACATGGTATTTACTCACTTAGAAGTGTGTGTTAGTCATAAAGTACAGGATACCCACACTCCACTCCACAGAACCAAAGAGCCAACTATTAAAATAATAATGACTTCTAGTATTTTTTAAAATTCTAAGTTGCTTTACACGTAAAAAATGATCAAGAAAATAAAAATAACTGTAATGCATGAAAGTGTTCTGACTTTTTTTTTTTTTTTTTTTTTTTTTGGTTTTTTTCGAGACAAGGTTTCTCTGTATAGCCCTGGCTATCCTGGAACTCATTTTGTAGACCAGGCTGGCCTCGAACTCAGAAATCCACCTGCCTCTGCCTTCCGAGTGCTGGGATTAAAGGTGTGCGCCACCACTGCCTGGCCTGACTGATTTCATTTTAATTTCATAAGCATAAAAGATATTTACCCAGATATATTTATGTAAAAACAAAGACACATGACTTTTAGTGTTATAAGAAAAATGCTTCAATTGATTGTGGTAGAAGCAGTAAAATTATAATGTATGAAAAAATAAGCAAGCCAATGTTTCAGGGGATGAATTCAGATCGCTCAAGTAGCCTCACAAACAGCAGACTTCTCATTTCCTCATAATTTCATAATATTAAAATATAAATATGAACACAGCAAGTTGGCAAGTTACCAAATTCTATGTCCTAGAGGTGTTTATTGGTATCACTGGCAAGTCACTACATAATTAAACTTGAAATGGCATGTCAGAATTCTTTGGATTATGAATTCTAGTATGTGAAAGGTAACCTATTCTAATTTAGTCTGGAGAGTTACACAATGACAGACAAACAATCATTCTGAAAAAAAATTTTGTATTAGGAAGAATCATCAGAAAGGATTTACCACATTTTATCAGCTATCCCTATTGTAGGTGTAAGACACTTCTGAGAATATGAATGCTAGCTAAATAAAAAAAGTCCTGCCACTGGAGGCTCCAGCCAGTGAGGTTTCTGCAGTGCCCACATTGTACCTGCGCCTGGGAGCATCCGGTGAGTCTGCAGGGGCAACCCCACGAGCGACAGATGCCAGGAACTCTTGCCTTTTCTGCTGCACGAGGCACGCTGCCCTGATGATCTTGTGCCGAGGTGTACGAAGATAAGGCCTATTGACTTTCTGGGCAAGGTCTTCAGTGACCATTTCCAGGTCTGTCTATAGAAAGAAGGAGAAACAAGAGTTACAAGCTCAATGGGTTAGTACACAGATACAAAGCATATCTGGTTTCTCAGTCAAGTCAAATTCTTTTGAGGTCAGAAATTAAATTTTGAAATAATTTTCTATTTAACATGCTTATTATTTTCTTTGTTTTTCAGGTTATGAAAAGATGATAGCTTAAGTCATCCTAAGTGCAAGAAGACAACATTCATTGGATAGGCACTTACAAGAAGGCAGTGGGTACAAATCACCCAGGAGTGGAGTAAGTCACCCCTAGAAGGAATTTGTTATTGTTTTCATGGAAAACCAAACATTAGGGTACACTTGGGATCACTGCAGAAGCCAGTGCACAGCTGCTGGGATGCAGCCTGTGTACAAATGCTGAAGGATTCGAGGACAAGGCACGACTACCACGACCTTGAAAGAACCGTGGACATAAGTCAGGAGAGGGCAGCTTAAGAGTGTAACAAGACTCATGGCTTCCAACTAGGAGGTGAAACTGTGAGGCTGCTGAGGCTAGTGACTGACTTACCGGGTTTGTTTCAAATATGTAACTTTCTGAATTGTACTTCTAAAATAAAATGGAAAAGGTAAACTTTCTATTCAAATACACAATATAATTTGTTTCACTTCTGAAGATAAAGCTGCCATTTTAATATAATAAGAAATAGGTCACATTTGACCAGTTTGAAATAAACTAATGCTATAGAAATGTTGCACAGCTCAGAAGTCATTTAAACTCATGCTGACAAATTTAAACTCAAAGAAAATTTTAGTTCACTAAGGGTAATTTTTTTTTTATTTAAAGCCATTTAAAAATAAAAACAAAACTGTTTTACTACTCATAAAGTTAAAACAATTTAAAAATGGCATCTTACTTGCATTAGTTCAAAAATTTCTTTCTTTGTGCTTTTAGGTTCTAAGAAAAATCCATATGGATAAGAACACTTGAGGATGCGCCGAGTTTTTAGAAGAACATGAACTGCATCTTCGATGAAAGTGGTATCTGGACAGCCTCCTTCAGCTACAAAGACAGTTAGGACAGTGTACGTTTTTGCAAATACATACTTTGACTAAACTAAAAATCTAGATACACACTCATACATGAAAGAAGAATTTGCATAAATGTCTCTGCTACATTGCTTGCTTAAAAAGAAATCTAATTATAATTACTCCCCTGCAAAAGCAACACTGTAAAAAACAAACCAGATAGTAAATGCTGAGGAACAACTGGTTAACTGATGCTAAAACCATCAGGGAGAAAAAAGAATGAAAGAAGAATAAGGAGGAAGAGAGAAGAAACTGTCTTAATAAGATAGCACCAAGTTTCATAACATTTTATTTCTAAACTGTAAATAAAAAGACATTAAGCTGAAGATCCAAATTGAAGTAATGCTGAAAATCAAACTCATACCTTTACGAAGATACTACAAATGGATGTACACACTGACATGGAACACCTTAATATAGCTGCATATACATATACTGTCTCTAGTAGTATCTGTAGTAGGCTATAAATGCAAAGGGATAGACCCTTTGCCTTTCATTATAATACATGTGAGACGTATAAGAAACAGATTGTTTCACTTTTTTTTTTTTTTCCCCCCCCCCCGAGACAGGCTCTGTGTAGCCCTGGCTGTCCTGGAACTCACTTTGTAGACCAGGCTGGCCTCGAACTCAGAAATCTGCCTGCCTCTGCCTCTGTGCTGGGATTAAAGGTGTGAGCCACCATGCCTGGCCTGTTTCACTTTTCAATTGTTACATCTCTTAATTTTCAGCTTTACTATGCTGCTTGGGACATCTATTATGAATAAAAGCAATAATTTGTACTTACTGAATATTTACTGTATGTCAGACACAGTTCTAACATGGGGAACTACACATTTGAGACTTTTCTTCTAGCCTCACTGTGGTCATCTCCTGAGTTTGTATTAGCACAGCAGAGTCATATAACCTCTATAGTCTACAGAATAAGAATTAATTGGAACACCTGGCCAGTCAGTAGTGGTGCTTCCACTCTAATTTATTTAACTTTTGTACTGTCTTATTAGAAAACTATTTTCACAAAAAGAGTATGAGAGCAAATTATTTTATGAACTGAGACAAACGTAACAGATCACTTTTATGTTTGAAATGTGTTTTTAACATATAAATTATGAGTTCTTCAAAATAAGCAAACCAGAGCTTATGTTCTGTGTAGTTGAGGTGAATATTGTGACCCGATGATGATCAACACTCTGTATTTAGGAATTATTTAACCTCCAACTTTCAGTTTGGAGCTCACAAATTCGGCCCTCCCACGGCTTTGCTTCTGGAGCTCAGCTCTCCCAAACTCTTATCTGATGTCTGAAGCAGCTCTGGGCATGCCCTGCCCCTCTTGGAAGCTCTTTAGGGACCCATTCATTTTGCCAGCACTAGAGACCAGCAGGGGCACAGAGGAAGGAAAACTACAGTGTGGTTTTGTCTGCTAACAGCAAAGGCTGCATTAGGAGAAGTTTCACAGATGCTAATCACATGCCATCATATCCCCAGGGCTTAAGAGGACTTAGGACAATGCCAGAAGCAGCTCATAGGGCTACTGTCCTTTTTAGGATACTACTGCCCTCTACCACTGAATTTACTTAGCAGATGTGTGTGAACACACACACACACACACACACACACACACACACACACACACACTTTAAAACTTACTTTCTTTGAGAGCTCTACTCAACTGTTCCATCTTTTCTTTGGCTGTTTTAAGAAGGCGTTGTTCTAACTAAAGGAACAGAAATAAATAATTTAAATAATCTTTATTTATTCTTTTTTTTTTTTTTATGAGGCAGGCAGGGTCTCACTGTGTAGTACTGGCTGTCCTGGAACTCACTCTGAAGACCAGGCTGGCCTTGAACTCACAGAGATCCACCTGCACCCAGCCTCTTTATTCTTTTTTTTGTTTTGTTTTTGTTTTGTTTTGTTTTTCGAGACAGGGTTTCTCTGTAGAGCCCTGGCTGTCCTGGAACTCACTTTGTAGACCAGGCTGGCCTCGAACTCAGAAATCTGCCTGCCTCTGCCTCCCAAGTGCTGGGATTAAAGGCGTGCACCACCACTGCCTGGCAGCCTCTTTATTCTTAACAGAGTATTTTATCTCATTTGCAATGATTTGGGACATACCTGATAACTATGCTCATGGTTTTTATATCTTGTATAATAGTGCATAAATCTGTCAAGTTCCTGGAACCGTTTATGTTTCTTCTCAGCCTAGGAAACAAAAGTACATAAGCAACTTTTATTAAAGCTACTCTTAAAATTCAGTAATACTGAGTAGCAATGCATGCAGATAGATTTATCATTTTGTTGCTAGAATATAATGACTAATACATTTAAAATTGTCTGTCTGTATTCTCTGTGATAAAACAATGGACTTCAATTTTGTATAGATTTGTGTCCCTTCAAAATTCACATTGAAGCCCTAACCCACAATGTGACTTGCATTTGGAATCAGGACCTATGAGGACGTGATGGGTTAAGTGAGGCCATTATTATAGATCTATCTTCATGGAAACAGACACCATAGATCTCTTGTTCTATTTCCCAGCTGTCATCACAGAGACCAGAAAGTGGGGGGTCTGTTGGCACGCCAAGAGGAGCATCCTCACCAAGGTAGAGTCAGGTGGAACTTTTTTCAGACTTCATAGTCACCACAATGGAGAGAGACGGAAGAGCTGGCTCAGTGGTTAAGGCTGCTCTTCCAGAGGACTCATGTTTGATTCTCAGCACACATATGGTGGTTCACAGCCACCTGTAACTACACCTTCAGGGCCTCCAATGCTCTGACCACGGATACTATGTATATATTGATACACATGGAGGCAAGCCACCCATGCATAAAAAAAAAACAAACTATCTAGGCTTAACAGACAAGCAAAGTAAGACAACTGAGGAGGTTGGAGAGATGGCTCAGTGATTAAGAGCACTGCCTACTTTTCCAGAGGATTTAGATTCAACTCCTAGCACCCAAATGGCAGCTTACAACTACAGCTTAGAGTCTTAAGTGATCCAACACTATCTTCTGATCTCTGAGCACCAGGCATGGTGCATGGACATATATTCAGGCAAAATAACCACACACATAAAACTAGTAAGTTAATTAAAAAAAAAAAAAAAAAAGAAACATTCCCTCCTTGGGCCTGATTGGGAAAAAAAAGACACAAGTATACCATAATATATTGTAATGCTGATATTATACTAAAACTGGTTTTAAATCTTTACAAAGGCAGGCTGGAATTGGATTTTTTCATATTTTCATCAAAAGAAAAAAATTAAAAAATTGAAAGAAATAAGCTCCCAATTTTTAGCTTTTTTTTTTTTTTTGCTTAAAGGGCACTCTAAAGTCTATTCAACATAATGCCTTATCAAGATGAAGACATATAAATCCCATCCACAGTAGCCTGGAATACACAGGTTAGGCAGCTGTTACCTCCACTGTCATCTCCTTGGATTGCTCCTCTACATGCTGGATGACTTCGTAGCGAGTACATCTGTAATAACCTCCAGTGGAAGAACTATGTTTTTTCCATTCTTCTAGGCAAATCCAGCAAAAGTCATACTTGCACTTTAAAAGGAAACATATGCAGATATCTCCATGTATTAACTAAAAATTCACTCATTAAGTAGACCATTATTAGAAGACAATTACACAATTATAAAATGGAAATTAATCTTTTTATGCTTATGGGTTCTGTGTCAAAAAGATCTTCCAATTCTACACTCTTTTGATACTTCTATCAATACTTCCGGTACTGGTTTGTTTGTTTGTTTGTTTGTTTATTTTGATTTTTCGAGACAGGGTTTTTCTGTATAGCCCTGGCTGTCCTGGAACTCACTCTGTACACCAGGCTGGCCTCGAACTTAGAAATCCGCCTGCCTCTGCCTCCCGAGTGCTGGGATTAAAGGCGTGCATCACCACGCCCGGCTTCATTTACTTATTTTTAAACATTCAAATCTTGGGTCTATCTTCTCTAATATGAACTCAACTTCAGAGCTGTCTAGTTATTACAACACCATGCACTGACTACTTCATGTTTCCCCACTAGCTATATATCTGGTTATACACTGACATCACCCCACATTAACTCCCTCTGTATGCATCTATTTCCTAGGCTTGCTTTCTAGTCTGTTCACACGCTATGTATTCACATGCCAGTACCATACACAGTTCTTCAAGTATTGAGCTTTCATGGCATATGATCTTTCATGGCTATACCTCTTCTGCTATCTTTGTTTTTCAACGTTTTCCTAATTAAACTTGCTTTGATTTACCACATGATCATCTGAATTAAGTTTTCCTGGATGCAGAAAGACAATCTGCTGGCATTTTTGTTTGCCATCTTTTTTTTGTCTTAAAGAGGATTTGAAAAGATTTTCAACAAAAGTCTTGCATATTTTTAAATCTTATTTAAGACTTGGAAGGTCTATCCATTTCATCTAGATGTTGCCAGGAGACAGGAGGATTCTTATTTTCTGCAAGTTAATTTTGTAATTTGCTACTAAGCTGAATTTTTATTGCTAGTAGTAGTATAGGTACGTAATCATGCCACCTGTATGTGTGACGGGTCTGTTTTGTTTTTGAGACAGGGTCTTGCTACATACATAGCTCAGGCTAGCTTTGCATTCTGATCCTTCTGCCTCAGCATGTAACATGTTAGGGTTACCGGTATGTACCACTATATGCAGCTTTAAAGAACAGTCATATTATTACTGTAGTGTTACATTTTCTGCTTCTCATTTCTTGTTCCTGATTGCGTCTAGTTTTTATATTAAATATTCTGACTCTCTAATTCTCTGTTCCCCTTTTGTTGTATATCTGAAACCCTTCAGATTCTTGCTTTAGTATATTAGCTTAGTGGTTTACCTTAGCTTTCTTTAAAACCTAAGATTTATTGCTACATTGGTCATTCCTTTTTTGTTGTTGTTGCACCCCCCTGACCCCCAACCGGGCATCTCTGTGTAGCCCTCTGTGTAGACCAGGGTGGCCTTGAATTCAGAGATCCATTGCCTCTGCCTCTTAAGTGGCATATTAAAGGGGTGTGCTGCCAATGCATGGCTCAGTCATTACTTAAAATGTTTTCTGTCTTAAAAAATGTTCTTATGGGGAAGGAGATGTGGGAAAGGTGACTGGGAGGAGAAGGGGTCAGATATTGGGATGTAAAGTGAATAAATAAAATAATGCAAAAATTGTTCTTACTGGTGTTTGTTAATCAATTTTTTTTTTAATTGAACCACCTCTTTCTCTTCCAGTCCCAGGAGCTGCAGGAGCTGTGGGTTCCCGTGCAGACAAGGCCAAGTCCAGGAACCACACCATATACTCAAATGACACAGAAATGGCATCAAGAAACCCCGGTCACAAAGACACAAATTTCTTAAGGGCGTTGACCTGAGGAACATGCACTTTGCCAAGAAGCACAAGACAGGCTTGAGGAGATGCAGGCCAGCAATGCAAAGGCAACGAGTGCAGGAGCCGAGGCCAGCAAGCCCTATGCCAAAGGGCCCCAGCCGCAAACCCAAGGATAGTAGGCTCTGCCAACTAAAGCCCAAGGTTCAAACCAAGGCAGAGGCCGCAGCTCCAGCTAAGGCTCAGGTGTCAGCTCCAGCTCCAGCTCCCAAAGGTGCCAGGCCCCTGTGAAGATCCCATAGAAAAGGCTCCTGCCAATATGAAGCCAGATGGACTGCTGTGGCACACTTACCTACCTACACACTATTTGCAGATAACCAGTGTCCTATGCTGTTGTTACAAATAAAAACTTGAGGCAAGATCAAAAGAAAAAAATTGTGCCGGGCATGGTGGTGCACGCTTTTAATCCCAGAATTCGGGAGGCAGAGGCAGGTGGATTTCTGAGTTCAAGGCCAGCCTGGTCTACAAAGTGAGTTCCAGGACAGCCAGGGCTATACAGAGAAACCCTGTCTTGAAAAACAAAAACAAAACAAAAAAATTGTATCACACTCACAATTTACTGTTTATTTTGTATTATTTTAATTGAGTATCATTTCTGCAGAGTTTTGGCTGCATCACTCAGGTTGTAGTAAAGTAGTATTGTCATTATAAATTCTTTAATTTCTTCAGTTATTTGAACATTTCCATGGCATTTTAATAACTTCATTATTAATGTCTAACTTATTCTTCATGACCAAGAATATTACTTGTACTAATTTTTTATTTGATTATAATAAACATTTAAAATTATTGATTTTAATGTTAATACCTAAAGATTATTACTTTCTTTCTTTTTCTGATGATCTATTGGTGAAGGTTGCTGTTGCACAGGCACTAAAAGACGACACTTAATATTTGTAGGAAGTAGTTTGACTATAACATATATATATATATCTTGTACATCATTTCTATTTCTTTGCTACTCTTTGCTCTCCATGTCTCCACTCTACGCACTCATTTATCATTTAACATGCATTTATTCAATAACTTAGACTTGTTTTAAAGCTCTACACAAAGTCTTTTCCTGGCTGACAAAAGAAAACTTTGTGACTGCTCTGATACAAATACCCTGCCATGTGGCTTTACGAATTTTTCAAAATTAGTGGGAAAATTTCCATAAATCAACCAGACATTAGCAACTATGGTAGAAAAATACAATATAAAACTTTATTAATACTTTTTATTTTTTAGGTTTAAACACAAGTTTTCCATAGTGTCAGATGAAGTACACTTCTATATTTAAAATATTTAAAAATGAAAGATTTGCATCCCAAGTGAGGTACCCAGACACAGAAAGATGAACATGGTATGTATTAATTTATAAGTAGACATTAGTGGTTAGTAAAGGATGATTACACTACAGACCACAGACTGGGAGAGGCTAAATTACAAGGAGGGTTCTAGGGAGGAACTCATGATTCTCCCTTGGAAGGGGAAATAAAATAGATTTTGTTGGTAGACTGGGGACAGGTAGGGATGGAATCAGGAGGAATCAGGTTGGGAGGAGGATGATGGGAGAAAGTATAGGGAGAGAGGACAGAATTTGGGGGGGAATATAAGGGGCCATGTGGAACCTATTAGAGTGACCATAGTGAGGACTTATAGTAATGGAGGACATGGAGCTAGATCCGCTATCTTCTAGGTTTCTAGTAGTGAGACTAGGACACCAACCCAGTCACAAATCCTTTGATTTACAATCTGTCCTGACTGTAAGATATTCTGCTGACAAGACTCTGATATAGCTGTCTCTTGTGAGGCTATGCCAGTGCCTGGCAAATACAGAAGTGGATGCTCACAGTCATCTATAGGATGGAACACAGGGTCCCTAATGAAGCAGCTAGAGAAAATATCCAAGGAGCTAAAGGGGTCTGCAACCCTATAGGAGGAACAATATGAACTAGCCAGTCCTCCCACCCCCCCCAGAACTGTGTCTCTAGTTGCATATATGGCCTAGTCAGCCATCAATGGGAGGAGAGGCCCTTGGTCTTTCGAAGATTATATTCCCCAATACAGGGAAATGCCAGGGCCAGGAAGCAGGAGTGGGTGGGCTGGGGAGCAGGGTAGGGGGGAGGGTATAGGGGGCCTTGGGGATAGCATTTGAAATGTAAATGAAGAAAATATCTAATAAAAAAAAGTACTGGGGCAATGGTTGCACAGAACTTGTAGGAGTGGCCACCCAATGACTCATCTAACTTGAGTTTTATGCTATGGGAGGGAGCCCATGTCCAACACTGCCTGGATGGCCAGGACCTGGAGGCTGGGTAGCTCAGAGACCTAGGGGAGAACCAAACAGGACTGCATTGCCCTCCTCTCAAACCCAAGGCAATGATTCCTAATGATAATGTGCTCTCCTTACAGATCAGTGCCTAGCCCAATCATTAGTAGTGAGCTGATGAAAACAGAGACCCACAGCCAAACATTAGGTAGAGAGAGGGAGCCCAAATTGGAGATCTGCATTAGGTCCTTCCCCTCAGAGCTCAGGGATTCCTTTGGAAAGGGGTGGGGTGTGGGGGGAGGACTGTAGCTGCCAGAAAGGTACAGGAAACCTGAAATACACAACCAAATCAACCTAGTAAGCAGGGCTCACGGGTGCCCACCAACTGAAGCAGCCATCATAGAGCCAGCATGGGTCTGCACCAGGTCCTCAGCATACATGCTGTGGTATTAAACTTGGTTTTTTGTGGGATCCCTAACAGTAGGAGATGGGATGTCTGACTCTTTTGCCTGCTCTTGGGACTCTTTTCTTCCTACTGAGTTGCTCTGTCCAGCCTTGATAGGAGGAGTTGTACCTAGTCTTACTGTATCTTGATATGCCACGTTTGTAGTTTGGTTGATATCCCTGAGAGACCTGTTCTTTCCTGAAGGGAAATGGAGGAGCAGTGGATGGAGGTGGGGGTGGGGTGGGGAGGGGAAGAACTGGAGCAAGTGGAGGCTTCGGTTGGGATGTATTGTATGAGAGAATAATAAACAAAAAAGAGATTTTATTTACTTAAATGAATATGTGTCTGTGTTAGTATGCTCATGCATGTGTGCTTGGGTACCCATGCCTGTACAGAAGCAGAAGATGTTGGAACCCTTGGAGCTGGAGTTACAGGCATCTGCAGGGTCCCTGGCTTGTTACATGGGTACAGGCATCTGAAGTCCAGTTCTCATTACTGCACACCAAACACTCTTAATTTCTGACCCATTTTTCTAGTACCCTAATATTGAATATTAGACCTCAAGAAACATTGGGTGGTGACAGGTGCTGAACAACAGCTGGCCAACAGGCCCGTCCGCCACTAGACAGGGTCAGGGTGTTTCTGGGGGCTCAGGAGAGGGAGCTGGTGATCCTCTGCTGAGAGCCTCCAGCTCTTTCCTCTCCACTAGGGGCCAAAGCAATCAGAGACTCACAAGCCCTAGCAGGGACAACAGGAGGGGCCTGGAGTCGAAGGAGGAGCTAGAGGGTAAAAGGGATGGCGTGGGGTGGGGTGGGTGGGGCTGTGATGATACAGCATTCTAATTAAAAAAAAAATTAAACATTTCTAAGAGGAAATGAAAAAGAGTGTTCTTAAAAATAAATTAGTTTATTTTTGGATTAACACAACATGCCATTTCTTTAAAAAACCAAGCACATTGGATTTCAGACAATGCAAACTGTCTATTATAATCCACACGGAACCATCAACAGCCTAGGCAGATTATTAAGTTGTTCACACTGGGCATGGATTCAACTTCTCATCACATGTTCTATTGACATACTTACAGAATACTCTAAAAGGATTCAGCTGTGTGCATGAGGTTATCTATCATCTAGGTAAGTTTACTAAGTCCAAATAAGAAAACCACCTTTTAGATTATTTTCTTTCTTTTTGGAGACAGTCTCACTGTGTAACTCTAACTGGTCTAGAGCTTGCTATGTAGACCAGGTTGGTCTCATAGATGATCTGCCTCTGCCTACCGAATGCTGGGATTAAAGCCATGCACTACCATGGCTTTATAAACTACTCAGTTTGTATTTTTGATTTGAACAATTAAAATAGTATACAAAATAAGATTCTTACATTTACAGATCTTGTAAATAAATGCTTGTTTTAAACCCCAGAGAATCTCAAGAAACATCTGATTAATGTGGTATCTTTGTATTATCAGTCTGATTAATTCATGAAAATATCCTTCCAGCAATCTGTATTTATCAAGTACTTACTACTGTGCTGTGAAGAAAAGTAATACTGGTATCTACCCCAATAGTCAGCTATTGATTGTTGATGGTAAATGTATACTTCTGTGTACATTTAGAAAATCTACATCACATTTTCTAAGAGCAAAACTAAACAGGAAATTGGAGATGAGACTATATTTAGAGAAAATATTTTTGTCCAGTTTTAGTTCAGTTTAGTGAACTAAAATTGGGTAATTTTCTCAGAAACCAACAGTAGGCCTTTTCCTTCTGCCCCTCAGGGATTCTCTGCTGTCTCAAGAAGCCCATTTCTTTACATTAAATTTACTATAACATAAACTTGTAAGATAATTCTGTAACTTTCATTCTTTTGCAAGTTATAATTCAATGAGCACTGGCTCAAAAAATCAAGTATTGTTAGAGTAATGTTAATATATTTTATTAGTCTTAACTATTTTAATTTTTTGCTTTCTAAATAAGAAAAATTATATTGTCTTAAGATTTTAAAACATTACTTAAAAACCTAGATGGTCTTTATGATAAAGTTAAAAAAAATCAGAGTATTACTACAGTTTTCAAACAAAACACTGAAATAGAGACATGAATTAATATAGTATTATTAACCTTATTCCAAGATTGTTAAAAATGTAAGCAGCTTCTTTTTCTACAATGAAATCAGGAGAGCAGACTTCCTTTCACTCCCCTATAGGTTTCAGCTAGGTGGATCTTTTTATGTATTTTAAGTTTTCAATGTCGTAAAGAACTGAGTTATTTATTTAGTTGATAGATTTATTAGCAGAATAGCATCTTGTTTTGTAGAACAAACTCAATGAAGACTCTAATGACAAAGCATGGAAATGTGTGTCAGCCTCTTACCTTGGCACATTGCATGTGATTGCAGCCCTCGTTCTTCTGTATTGGAGACTTACAATTCGCACAAGGCTTGGAGTTAGTTAACAGCCACAGACAATTGGCAGCGTCCTCATAGGCTTCGCTGACTCCAACGACTTTGAGGTATTGAGCACAAACATAATACATGGTTAAGCACTTAACTCCAGGGGGAGGGAACTAGGCTTTTCTTTGCTGGCTCTCTCCATGTTACTCATGTGTTTGTCGTTCCTGTTAGTGTCTAGGGCAAGATTTTTAAAACTTCATTTTCAATAGTATAGGAAGTTCTGTTCCAAAATTCTTTTTTTTTTTTTTTTTTTTTTTGGTTTTTCGAGACAGGGTTTCTCTGTGTAGCTCTGGCTGTCCTGGAACTCACTCTGTAGACCAGGCTGGCCTCGAACTCAGAAATCCACCTGCCTCTGCCTCCCGAGTGCTGGGATTAAAGGCGTGCGCCACCACGCCCGGCCTGTTCCAAAATTCTTAAAAAAAACCTATTTGAAAAGAAATTTCTCTGTAAAGCTATACAAATAAAAATGGGGATGAAGCAAAGTTTTG
This sequence comes from Mus minutoides, assembly GCA_902729485.2. Taxonomy (NCBI): domain Eukaryota; kingdom Metazoa; phylum Chordata; class Mammalia; order Rodentia; family Muridae; genus Mus; species Mus minutoides. The sequence continues at coordinate 4,110,756 of LR749515.1, read as the reverse complement.
TTTTTGTTTTTTTTTTTAAGAGTATGTGCTTTGTTTAAAGTAACTATTATATTAAAGAAAGTTATAGAAAGAGTGATTACCTTAGACTAGCAATTCTTAACTTGGGGGACGAATGACCCTTTCACAGGGGTCCCCTAAGGCCACTGGAGAACACATATTTTAGATGGCCTTAGGAACTGAGACACTGCTCCCCCATCTCCAGGCGGGTGTGCCATATGTAGGCATGCCCACACACAAGTGCCCAGAAATGTATTGAAGGGGTGCAGCATTAGGAAGGTTGAGACTATAGTCTCTTTTAGACTGTGATTTTATATTATGTGTATGAATGTTTTGCCTGCATGTATGTATCTGCCTGGTGCCCGCAGATGTCAGAAGAGTGCTGGATCCCTTGGAACTAAAGTTGTAGATGGTTGTGAGCTACCTTGTAGGTTTGAGAACCAAATTCAGATCCGCTGCAAGAGCAACAGTTGTTCCTAACCACTGAGCTATTTCTCCAGCCCCTAAACTTTACTTTCTTAAAATAGGCTAATTGCAAACAAAATGATTAGGGATTCTTTATAGTGGAAAGCTTTAAACACCAATATTTGTTTTGTGAGGCAGGGCTTGTTGTACATAGTCCAGGCTACTTACAGATTCAGAACCTGGCCCTTAGCCTCCTGAGGCAACAATTACACAAGAGCACTACTTTTTCTCCTTCTTCTTGTTTTCAATCTGTGATTACTTCAGATAAGCAAACCCAATGGGATATGCCTACAACTAAATTCATCTCTCTGATCTGTTTCTCTTTATTTACCTAACATGCATCAGTCTGTGAGGAGGACTGGCTTCAGCATCCTCTGTCTAGCTCACTCACAGAGCATGGCTGACTCCACACCTTCCTCTCTCACTTCTTCTCCATCCCCATTCTTGGTTGTTTTGCTGAGACAGCAGAAACAGAAAACCAACCCTTCTTTCCAGTTCCTTCTCCCTCCTACCCTCAGCAATACTACCTACACAGCAATCTTCTGAAAATCAAGTTCTGTGTAAGATCTTTTCTCTGCTTTCCCTTGACAAAGGGCTACAAGATAAAATCCAATCATTTCAGTAAGCACTGTGAAGTCCTTCACGATCTGACCCATTCACTTCCTAAGCTTCTCTTAAGGATTAAGGATATGTGGCTCAGTGCCTGCCCTATACCAACTTTATACATTTCTTCTTAAATTCAATTTACTCTACTATAATTTGAGATCTGTAATTTTAAGCAAAGCCACGGTTTTTTAAAGATTCTAAGCATTTCATTTTAACTGCCTCCTAGCAATTTAAAAGGTAAAATTAAAATGTTGTTTTCCCTGTTACATCGGCAGCGATCTGCAGGCTTTGTTTTCTTTTCTATCTCTAACTGCACTAAGAAGCCTTACAAATGATGTCAGGAGTCATTTAAGAACCCTGTCCGTGGCCCATTCAAGTTAAGGCTCTAACTGCATGCAGCTTCTAAAAGAAGCTACAGTAAGGTTTTAGCTGTACTGTTTGAAAGGAACATTTACCCAATCCATAGGTATGAGATGACAAAAGCAGGACCCTTAGGAAGTGGCTCTGTCTATGAACCAGAGGGGCTGGGTACTAGGAGTAGCCTTTCCATGGAACCTAGCAGCTGAGAGGGACTGTCTTGCTGCACTGACCTTGAAAGAAACATATATATGTTGGTATCCATAACACCACAGCACCTGTTGTTAATTGCAAAATACTGGCTTTTAATTCTACACAGCAAAGAGAGGCAAGAGCAGTAGTGAGGTAGTCAGGCCATGCCAGTTTCTGCGTGAGAGAAAATGGTTGGCAGCAGAACACATGTCATTTGGTGAGGACAGACATCTGAGAAGGAACTTCGTATGGCTACTGTGGCCAAGCTGTGGAGGCAATGCAGCAAAATCTAAACATATTTAAAACACCCAATTCTTGTTTAAAAGAAGGGGCCTTTCTTCTCTTTTCAACATCAACATTATTTTTAGTTTAGAGGCCCTAGCATATTCTTATGATTGTATTGTTCATTGTTGGAATAAATATAGCACAAAGCCACTCAAACAAAGCCGCTGTGTGGTGCACAACACAATACTTCGCTTCTACTCTTGGAAAAAGCGTGCTTCTAACTCTATTGTAGGGGGTTATATGATGGCAATTATACCTAGGAGTTGACCAATTACTATTACAATAAAACTTCTGGGAAACACCTTCAACTCTCAGTTCTCCTAATCTACCCTTCTGGACACTTGTGGTGCATGTCTGACCAATGAGCCTTCCTAGCTCCACTGACTTTCAAAGTCTTCCACTGACCTACTCACTTTTATGTATAATACTACTCGATCTTGTTTTCTTAATAACTTGATGTGCTAGGCTCCTTGTGTTAAGAAATATCAGCTTCATTTAATAGTGCCAGAATATAACAATCTAAGCCTATTTAGCAGAACCAAAATGTATACAGTGGGCATACATATATATGCATTTGTATACAGACCAACACACACACACACACACACACACACACACACACACACACACACTCACTCGAAAGCTGCTTTTAAAGATTGGTTTTTAATAAACCATTTGAATTCTATTCTACTATTAATTAATCATTTAAGAATATATAAATTATCTGCAAATTGTATAAATTTAGCATTTTATCACACAGTATAACTATACCTACTTCTTGCACTGGTTAAACACAAGAGAATCAATTTAGTGCTTTAAAACACTAATCAATTGGTTATATGGAAACCTCTGAACTGATTTTTTAGTATATTTCTAACACTTTTCTCATTAATTTGATTGTGTTACTTCTTTTGAATTTCACCATTTAAGGACTAGAAACCTGGACCTGAGAAAACAATTCATGAACTTATAAATGTGTGTGTGTGTGTGTGTGTGTGTGTGTGTTTAAAGAAATGCTTATGAGAGCTGAGTGAGGCGGTGCCTGAATCTCAGCTTAGGAGGTTGAGGCAGGATGAGCATCCGTTTCAAGTCAGTCTGGATAAGTTAGGAAGAAATTGTCATAAAAATGCTTATGTGATTTTATTCTATTTTCTGGTACAAGGTACAATGAACAGTACTTGCAATACAAGGATATGTCAGCATTTAACATTTGGTCATGCTTTCCTTCTCTAGAACCTCACTTTTACAAACCTGCTGACTGGGTAGGACTCTAGTGTTAGAGCTGCCTTGTTCCTGTCCACTTCAGCCTGGTGGATATCACACACATACTTACAGAGTGGCCTGCACTGTAACCCGATTGTGACACAGTGTTGAGAGAAAAGACCTAGGCCTTTCTTTCTCTTGGAAACTGGGATTCTCAGTGTAACCTGGGCTTTGTTTCTTTCTGTTAGGTACTTCTCAGGTGAACATTGCTTCTATCCTGTTTCCTAACATTCTTCCCAATTCTCCATCTTTCTGGATCAAAATCTCATTCAGACAATTCAATAGTTATTTTAAATTTTCAGACTGTATTTGGCCAACAGAAATATTCTGCACCCCACTTGCTAATCTTACTCTTCTTCCTTCCTCTTACCACAGGATCCTTATGTGCAAAAGTACTCTTCTCAAGGCTCACCACTAACCTCTTCTCAGCTTTGGCTTTTAGGAGTTACAGAGTAGAAAATTATTGTGGGCCTGGAATAACTGACTCAGTTTTAATATGGTAAGGGGCAGAGCTGTCCTAATGAAACACCACTTCTGTAGGAAGGCAACTAATTTAGGAAGAAGAGGAAATTTACATGGCTCAGGGAACTCCTGAAAGTTACAAGATTCACAAAGCTCTGTCCAAGCTGTGAAGGAACTCCAGGAACACAGCTTTTAAGTCATGGCAAACTGGGGTGAATTTTCTCATGATACAGCTGCCTTTGAACCCTCCATACTCCTATAAGCAACCCCAATAAAACCACTGATTCACTAAGCTAGATTGGGTGAAACAGTTTCTTTCTTTCTTTCTTTCTTTCTTTCTTTCTTTCTTTCTTTCTTTCTTTCTTTCTTTCTCTTTCTTTTCTTGCTAGCTTGCTTTCTTGCTTTCATGTTTTCTTCATTTACATTTCAAATGCTATCCCCTTTCCTAGTTTCCTCTCTGAAAATCCCCTATACCCTCCCACCTCCCCCTCCTCCCCAACACACTCACTCCCACTTCCTGGCCCTGGCATTCCCCTATACTGGGGCATAGAATCTTTGCAAGACCAAGGGCCTCTCCTCCCATTGAAGGCTGACTAGGCCATCCTCTGCTACACATGCAACTAGAGACACGAGCTCTGGGGGTACTGGTTAGCTCATATTGTTGTTCCACCTATAGGGTTGCAGAGCCCTTCAGCTCCTTGGGTACTTTCTCTAGCTCCTTCATTGGGGGCCCTGTATTCCATCCAATAGATGACTGTGAGCATCCACTTCTGTATTTGCCAGGCACTGGCATAACCTCACAAGAGATAGCTATATCAGGGTCCTCTCAGCAAAATCTTGTTGGTATATGCAATAGTGTCTGGGTTTGGTGGTTGTTTATGGGATGGATCCTGGGTGGGGCAGTCTCTGGTTGGTCCTTCCTTCAGTCTCAGCACTGAACTTGGTCTCTGTAACTCTTTCCATAGGTATTTTGTTCCGCCTTCTAAGAAGGAATGAAGTATCCACACTTTGGTCTTCCTTCTTCTTCTTCTCCTCCTCCTCTTCTTCCTCCTCCTCCTTCTTCTTTTTTTTCTTTTTTTGGTTTTTCAAGACAGGGTTTCTCTGTGTAGTCCTGGCTGTCCTGAAACTCACTTTGTAGACCAGGCTGGCCTTGAACTCAGAAATCCGCCTGTCTCTACTTCCCAAGTGCTGAGATTAAAGGCGTGCACCACCACCGCCCAGCTGGTCTTCCTTCTTCTTGAGTTTCATGAGATTTGCAAATTGTATCTTGTGTATTCTAAGTTTCTGGGCTAATATCCACTTACCAGTGAGTTCATATCATGTGTGTTCTTTTGTGATTGTGTTACTTCACTCAGGATCTTTAGTCTGTCATAGCCACCCTTTCTGGGCTGAATAGAGATCTGGTCATATACATGATACAACATGTAATACTAATTACAAATCTTCCAATAGAAACTCTAACCAAGAAAATAGAAGAAAGTGAAGGTATCACCAGATAGAAACTTTCCCATGCTCATGTGGCAATAGGATTAACCTAGTAAAAATGGCCATCGTACCAAAAGCAATCTGCATACTCAAGGCAACCCCCATCAACGTTCCATCACAATTCTTTACAGATATTGTGAGGACAATGTCCAGTTTCATATGAAAACACAAAAAACTCAGGATAACTCAAACAGTTAATAAGAGAACTGCTGGAGGGATCACCATTCTTAACCTCAAATTGTACTACACAACTATAGTAATAAAAACAGCATGGCATTGGCACAAAACCAGGCACGCTGACCAATGGGCTCAAAGACGCACACATAAATTCTCATACTTATGAACACCTGATTTTGACAAAGAAAGCAGAGATACACACTGGAAAAAAGACAGCATCTTCAACAAATGGAACGAACTATGTAAATGAAGGTTTATAAAGCCAAATGAGATGGTTACACAACGGATTACATGATGTTTCCTTGGGGGATGGGCTGTCTATTTGCATTCAATAGAAAGACAATATCAGACCAAAGTAGGGTATAATACTACATACCCAGATACAGTTTTATGGAGCAATATGTTTACTGGGTGTCTTAGTCAGGGTTTCTATTCCTGCACAAACATCATGACCAAGAAGCAAGTTGGGGAAGAAAGGGTTTATTCGGCTTACACTTCCATACTGCTGTTCATCACCAAGGAAGTCAGGACTGGAACTCAAGCAGGTCAGGAAGCAGGAGGTGATGCAGAAGCCATAGAGGGATGTTCCTTATTGGTTTGCTTCCCCTGGCTTGCTCAGCCTGCTCTCTTATATAACCCAAGAGTGCCAGCCCAGATGATCCCACCCACAAGGGGCCTTTCCCCCTTGATCACTAATTGAGAAAATACCCCAAAGCTGGATCTCATGGAGGCACTTCCCCAACTGAAGCTCCTTTCTCTGTGATAACTCCAATCTGTGTCAAGTTGACACAAAAACTAGCCAGTACACTGGGGACCAGCTATAAAAGCATAGGTGATTCAAAGGCAGCTGTATCACCAGAAAGGTCAGATAAGCATGGGTGAAGAAAGCTGCATCTCTCAACTTCTACGGCACATGTAACATGCAAGATTCCTGTAGTGCCCTCAATGGGAAACATTTCTCTTGTGGTGCTGTTTGGGGAAGCTTAGCTGGAGTGCCCCTTCTGGAGGAAGTAGGTCCCTGGCTATGAGCTTTGAGAGTTTAAGACCTTATTCCACTCCTAGTTCATTGTCTTTGCTTCATGCTTGTTGACAAGATGCAAACTCTGAGCTTGTTGCTCCAGCTGCCATGTCTGGTGCTAGTTGACATGGTATGCCATCATGGACACTTAGGTCTCTGGAACCCTAAGCCCAAATAAAACTTTTCCCTCTTTTGTTTGCTCATGGTGCTTTATCACAGCAATAGAAAGTAATTAATACAAGTCCTTTAAAAATATTTTGCGCCAATACTTGCTTTACATTTCAAACCAGATCCTTGGACCATATTCTGTTTTAGAATAAACTAGTATGCTATACTAATTACATCTTGTAGCATAGCAATTTTCTAAGCAACTAGGAAACATGTTAGATTTAAAACAATGATACTGCACTGAACTTTTTAAAATGCTCTGTCCACTTAAGCCCACCTGAATCACTCACCTTGTTAAGCCCTCAGAGTCTCTCTCTCTTATCTGGATATTGTGCAGTAGTCTCAGATAGGGTGCACTCACATACTAGCATGTCGACTACACCATGGCTTGAGCAACCTAAGTATGCATCTCATAGTCCTCAGTCTATTATAACTCTGTCCAGTGCCTCTATAGCCAGGCTTGCTATACTCTTTTTACCTGACCCTCATCTGAACAATGATCAGCCCCACTGCTCACTGAGCCATCCCACACTGCAGCTCTCAATTTGTGGTTGTTGACTATGCCATGTTTCACAAAGCTACTTCACCCTGTCCCTTAACATGTTCCATAAGAACACTGACGTGGTTTTAAGTATTCAGTTCACACATCAAATCTGTCACCCTCTCCTAGAGAGGACTGACTCCACCTCCCCCACCCCACAACCCATCACAAGAATAATACTCTCACAATATTTATGACACTTATTTAAAACATAAATGCATGGTATCTAACCTTACATTCTAACACAAACAGTACTTAAATAAAGAGGACAGCATTTAAAATAAATTACTAACTATTCTTAATATTTCTACTGAGCTTGAGGCAAGCACTTCTAGAATCCCACTGGACATCTCCAACTACTTATCCTGTGATTACCACACAATCAAATTGTGTATGTCTAGGCCATTCTTCTTCCTAGAAGGCATTTCCTTTATCTGAATTTGCTAACTCTGACTAATGGTATAATGGTCTAGCTTGTGACACAAAAGCTCAACTTCTCAAACACTGATCTGTCCTTAAAGCTAACCTTCTACAGTTACTAGTATTCTGATAAAAATGCTTGATAACTTTATATCCCATTTAAATAATGCACTTTATAGTTTATTCTATTAAGAACAAGTAACATTCCAACTCCTCAGACATCATGAACCTAAAGGATCTACAGTACTCTCACATAACCCAAGCCCATAGGTCTCCCCACTGCCAGACTCTCTCCAACTGATACTCTGATGCAAGCACTAATGCCTAGAACCTACCTTTGCCTCTGCAGAGAAGCTCACACTCAATTCATAGTTCATCTCTTTCAGGAAGACCCCGTGATAGTCTTTTCCCTGCAATCCTACTTAGTTGTTCTCATGTTTACTTAGCTGCGTGCTACAGGCTATATAATATAGTCTGACAGCCTCTCCTGATCGCTGCCCTTCCTAAAGGCTCACATCGTCTGTATTATGTGCTTTGCTCTGAAGTATAGGTTCAGCAAGTGAATTCTTGATCCTAATTTGCAACACTTCAAATTAACTCCATTATCTAAAAAAGAAGACATCTTGGCTTATATTACTTTAAAATAAAATGTATTCATTTTTTTAAACACAGAAATTGCTATTGGGAAGAATGTAAAAAGGAATCCTTCAGAAATTCAGAAAATCTATTTCCTGAAATTGCTCTATACCACTCAATCCATCTGTAAAATGGGTTACTAACACCACTTTGTATCCTGTCTATCCCAGAGCAGAGATAGTGTGTCTACACAAGTCTCAGTATCTGAATCAAGTGAGCAGGTCTCACAGGGCCTTACAGAGACAGCAGGGGCAAGCACAGGGCCTGCATGGCCTGCACATGCTGGGTTGTTTAGGCTGGGGTGCACTGGGAGCACTGTGTCTCCCACTCTTTGTTTCCCTCCTACTGGGTTGCCTTACTGCCTTGTCTTAGAGTAGCTTTTGTTGGGGCGGGGTAGGTTTGGTTTTCTCTTGGAGGTTTGCTCCTTTCTGAAAGGAAACTAAGAGGAAGGAGGGCTGGGAAGAGTAGAGAGAAAAAAATCTGTAGTCAGTAAGCATTGTATGAGAGAAGAATCTATTTTCATGAAAAAAATTTCTAAGAAAATGGGAAAAGAAAAGTTTTAATATTTAAGTAAATATATAAAACCTCAAAGCAGCATAAAATTAATTCCATATTCATAACTGAAAGTTTCAGGGAAATACTTTTTTTTTTTTCTTACTACAGATCATAAATTTCATCTCTCAAAGGACAGAAAAACAAGTTGGCTCACTCAAGGATGAAAAGGGCTTTCTGGGAAGGTTAAACATGACCTTCAGTTGTACCTTAGGCTAAAAAGTTTGTTAAAAGTAAAGATATGCTTGTGGTTTTGCCCTGTATAAACCCACCTCCGAGGCCAGGGTGAACATGGGGCCTGGCACTAGTAAAATTGAAAATTTCTCTTAAATGAAGATTATGAGAACTCTAACATTATCTTTGGATTGCCGGCAGGATATGTGGCACAGCTATGTAGAATTCCACTCACGTTCTTCTGGCTTCATTTCCGTTATCTTTTGTAACCAGTTTTTCCATGTTTGGCAGTCACAAGGCTCATGTGCTTCACCAAGGCACTCCCTAAGAGACAAAACAGACAATCCATTGAAAAATACTCATCACTATGTGTTAAAAAACGTGTATGGTAAACACGCATCCAACTTTAAAATTGAAAAAATTAAGGTACAAATACGATATGAAGCATTTCAAAAGAGATTCTGAAAATGAGAGTCCAAAGAGAACTTAAAAACTGGAACCTCTGGGCACCACGGATGGAAATGTTAATGCAGCTGTCTGAGGAGCAGGTTGGTGGTTTTCTATAAAGTGAAACAGAATTATCACCCAACAGTAATTTCACTTTACGTACAGTATTACTACTTGCTTCTTCACTGTAACATAGCAACAGCATGACAGAAGTGCCTTAGGGAAGGGAAGGGTAGGCTTAACTGTGGCATGGGGTTTAAGCAGATATGCACCATCACAGTGGGGAAGAGATGGAGGCTGGGGCCCCACCAGTTACACAGAAACAACCTACATCCTCAAGCTGGGCCCACTTCACAGAGGCTCTACAATGTCCCTAAACAGCTTGGGAACAAGTGCTCTAACAAGTGACCTTCATTCTTTTAAGGGAAATAATCCAGATAAAAAAAGATAAAAACTGCAGGATTTCACTGCCACTAAATGTAGAGTAGGCTAATTCTCAGAGAAGTAAAACAAAGCAACAGTTATCAATGGTTGCTGGGGAGAAAAAGAGGGAGGAGAACTGTGTCAGAGTCATAGGGTCTTTAGGGGTCACGAAAGTTTTGAAAAAAAGGTAAGGTTTAGTGAGACTGGGTTATGTGATGCACCCTTTAGTACCAGTACTGAGGCAGAGGTGGGGGCGGAGGTGGAGGCAGAGGCGGAGGTGGTGGCAGAGGCAGGCAGATGTCTGTGAGTTCAAGGCCAGCCTGGTCTATAGAGTGAGAACCAGGACAGCCAGGCTACACTGATAAACCCTCTGTTAAAAACAAACAGGTGAGAGGTGTTAGCTGCAGTTCATGCAACTTAATAGACACTCAAAATTGCTGGGTCATGTAAAACAGAAGTGCATGTGTTACGAGTGCTCACGTGCATGCTCAGATCTGGGACAACTGCAAACTTTCACTACTCCTAGCACACAGACTCTCACCTCTATTAGCCCAGCAGTAAGCAGTACATGCTATGGTCACGGATAGAAACAGTGTTCCTATTTGATGCTTGAGAATTCATGTGGGAATGCAGAATCTATATTTCTCACCATTCATTAAAAAAAAAAGCCTAGTTAATTATATCTCAAGGAAGCAGGAAATAATAAATCCTAGGACATAAAAAACGTATACATTTAAAGCAACTGAAAGAAATGAGTGAAACTCATTATTATTAAACTAATAAGTACAAATTAGTTCCATTAAGTTTTTTTTCACCCCTGGAACTTAAATAGCACATTCACTATCTTCTAGAAAAATCAATAATAGTATGTTTATCTCGTTGTCAGAATATATTCTGAGAGTAAAGTGAAAAAAAATCATGGAGGAAACCCAATACTCAGAAATAGAATCTTAAAACAAAACAAAAACAAAACACTTCTTCACACTGCTGTAACTGCTGATTGATATGCAGATAGCTAAGGCTGTGACATTAGATAGATAGAAGTTCTTTCTTTCTTTCTTTCTTTCTTTCTTTCTTTCTTTCTTTCTTTCTTCCTTTCTTTCTTTCTTTCTTTTAAATTTTATTAGATATTTTCTTATTTTACATTTCAAATGCAATCTCGAAAGTTCCCTATACCCCCCTCTCCCCTGGCCTTCTCCCCTTTCCACCCACTTCCACTTCTTGGCCCAGGTATTCCCCTGTATTGGGGCATATAAAGTTTTCAATACCATGGGGCCTCTTTTCCTGATGATGGTCGACTAGGCCATCTTCTGCTACATATACAGCTAGAGACATGAGCTCTGGGGGTTCTGGTTAGTTCATACTGTTGATCCTCTTATAGGGTTGCAGGCTCCTTCAGCTCCTGGGGTACTTTCTCTAGCTTCTCCTTTGGGGGCCCTGTGTTCCATAATATAAATGACTGTGAGCATCCACTTCTGTATTTGCCAGGCACTGGCATAGCCTCATAGGAGACAGTATCAGGGTCCCTTCAGCAAACTCTTGCTGTCATATGCAATAGTGTCTGGGTTTGGTGACTGATTATGGTATGGATCCTCTGGTGAGGTAGTCTCTGGATAGTCCATCCTTTCGTCTTAGCTCCAAACTTTGTCTCTGTAACTCCTTCCATGGGTATTTTGTTCCCTATTCTAAGGAGGAATGAAGTATCCACACGCGGGTCTTCCTTCTTCTTGATTTTCTTGTGTTTTGCAAATTGTATCTTGGGTATTCAAACAAACCAGTGGTAACTCAAACAAATCAGTGGCCTTTCTATACACAAAGGATAAACAGGATGATAAAGAAATTAGGGAAACAACACCCTTCACAATAGTCACAAATAATATAAAATACCGCGGTGTGACTTTAACCAAGGAAGTGAAAGATCTGTATGACAAGAACTTCAAGTCTCTGAAGAAAGAAATTGAAGAAGATTTCAGAAGATGGAAAGATCTCCAATGCTCATGGATTGGTAGGATTAATATAGTCAAAATGTCTATCCTGCCGAAAGCAATGTAAAGATTCAATGCAATCCACATCAAAATTCCAACTTAATTCTTCACTGAGTTAGAAAGGGCAACTTGCAAATTCATCTGGAATAATAAAAAACCTAGGATAGCAAAAACCTAGGATAGCAAAAACTATTCTCAACAATAAAAGAACCTCTGGTGGAATCACCATGCCTGACCTACAGAGCAATTGTGAAAAAAAACTGCATGGTACTGGTACAGAGACAGACAGGTAGATCAATGGAATAGAATTGAAGACCCAGAAATGAATCCACACACCTATGGTCACTTGATCTTTGACAAGGGAGCTTAAACCATCCAGTGGAAAAAAGACAGCATATTCAACAAATGGTGCAGGCACAACTGGCTATTATCATTTAGAAAAATGCAAATTGATCCATTCTTATCTCCTTATACAAAGCTCAAGTCTAAGTGAATCAAAGACTTCCACATAAGCCAGGCGTGGTGGCACATGCCTTTAATCCCAAAGACCTCCACATAAAAACAGAGACACTGAAATTTATAGAGGAGAAAGTGGGGAAACACCTCAAAGATTTGGGCACAGGGGAAAAATTCCTAAATAGAACAGCAATGGCTTGTGGACATTCTAGTTCTTAACTGTTTACAATGGAGTACTTTGACGTTTCGAAGACATTCCGTTTTCTGTGACAGTTATTCTGTTTTACCAGTGGTTGTCTAACCCTTTCCTAGAAATAGTTAGAATTTAGACTATCCCCTGATTATAGGTTATATATGTTTCTCGAGTTCTTCGACCTGAGGTCTTTAAGTTTATTGGGATATAAAAATGGGGTACAGAGCTAAACAAAGAATTCTCAACTGAAGAATACCGAAGAGCTGAGAAGCACCTGAAAAAAATGTTCAACATCCTTAGTCATCAGGGAAATAAAAATCAAAACAACCTTGAGATTCTACCTCACACTAGTTAGAATGGCTAAGACCAAATATTCAGGTGACAGCAGATGCTGGCCAGGATGTGGAGAAAGAGGAACACTCCTCCATTGCTGGTGGGATTGCAACCTGGTACAACCACTCTGAAAGTCAGTCTGGCGGTTCCTCAGAAAATTGGACATAGTACTACCAGAAGATCCATCAATCCCTCTCCTGGGCATATACCCAGAAGATGTTCCAACTGGTAATAAGGACACATGTTCTACTATGTTCATAGCAGCCTTATTTATAATAGCCAGAAGCTGGAAAGAACCCAGATGTCCCTCAACAGAGGAATGGATACAGAAAATGTGGTACATTTACACAATGGAGTACTACTCAGGTATTAAAAACAATGAATTTATGAAATTCTTGGGCAAATGGATGTATCTGGAGGATATCATCCTTAGTGAGGTAGCCCAATCACAAAAGAAGTCACTAGATATACACTCACTGATAAGTTCTTCCTTCCTAAGAGTCAAAGAACAAAGGTTGCTTCAGGAGTCAGGCCAGTCAGTGAGATTTTTTTCAGGGTGTGATGACAATTTGTCTATTTCCCATGAATACTGAGAGTGGGTGTAAAATGAGACACTTGTAAGAAGCTACAGCAAGGACTGCAAAGTAGATAGAGAGAGAGAGAGAGAGATAGCCACAGTTGCTATTTAATGCTATATTGAGCAGTAAGTCCAAGAAAAGAGGTTTGACTGCCCAAGTACTGTAACAATGGCTACTAGGTAGAGTAACTGGGTGATAATCTAGATTGCCAATATAGTCCTGCTAATATTGTAAATGAAATTCTGTAAGAATTTTTGTTCTTCTGAGATGTAGTTTTGCTGTATAACTGGCTGGCTTCAAATCTGTGATCCTCCTGTCTCAGCCTCCTACGTTTACAAGGAGGCACTATTATACTGTCTACCTATAAAAAGTTTTTAATTGGTGATGGCTGTCTGACATCTACTGAAAGTATATCTCAAAGTGTCCATAGAACATGGTACAGAGGAGAATATTGGCTAGAGGTATCAATGGAATGTCTATGAAAGTGTAAGAGGTTATAAAGTAAAACACACTTGTCTAAGTCTTTGACCCTGGATGTTAAACTAACATTAACAAAACAAGAAATGTCCCTTTCTTGAAGATATGCTAATATGCACAAGTGTTGGTAGAAATATAAAATGGCTCCAAGGCTCTGAAAAAGAAAAACCTACTTTCAAGCTTTACTACTTGATGAAAAAATTTCTATCAAGAAGTTGAACATTTAGAGGTCTGGTGGGGTGCGGGGTGGGAGCGAGGACATACTCATAGAGATGGGGGTGGGGAGGAGGTATGGGATGTGGAACAGTCAGAGGGTGAACAAGAAGGGGAATAAAATCTGGAGTATAATTAATTAATTAAATAAAAAGAAGTTAGACATTCCAGTTGTATGTCATCATAGAACCTTAGTAATAACACATACTAAGAATACTCATTTTATAATTATTTACTTTTGCTAGAGTTCTGTCTTGAAAGCAATGTTCTAAATAACTATATGTATGCACACTGACATTTTGTTTCTTGTTGAAATGAGATATAAGTATCCAAAGATTTAATCATTTCCACTCAAAATTTCTGATTATAGTCAAAACATTTATCCTCTATGACTAAGAAGCAAAGAAAAAAAAAAAGGATTGTATATTAACACCCACATTGCTGGGGTAGACTATATAGAAATCCCAGACAACTAATGTAGCAGTCATATAGTTGAGTGATTACCAAAACTGAAAGGCAACTAGATTAAACTAAATAATGTAGAATTTGAGTTTGTCCTTCATAAACCTAATTTCATTTCATTCAAGTCACTGACTTTTCTTCTCCTTAGGCTGACATTCAGAAAATGACTCAATGTGATAAGTTCTCTGCTGTCCTTCAAATGTGATCTAGGCCCACGTGGCCTTTCCCAGATCCCAGTTTGGGATGGAATTCAGACCAGAGCCTAAGCTCTGTCTTGGCCTTTCATCTTCCATGAATCTGGGTCATTAACAGCCTGATATATCAGGGCAGCAGATAGAGTAAATTGGTGCATTTCTCCAAATGTTGAGAACTTTACCACTCACCACCACAACCATGCTTCATTAACTCATCGTTCATGCTGTAGCTCTACTCTCATTTCTGAATTAGTGAGGCAGAGTCAGTAGCAGTGAATAATAAAAACGTGTAACTACAATGATGAGAAAATTTTCTTTTAAATGTTTTGAAAATTTACCTTTAGGGCACATGAATAGAACTTATTGCTGAGAATTTTCTTGGTATTTTATTTTTCTCAGTCTCATTTAGCCAGAAAAGTAGCAATCTGGTATTGTTTTCTTAATTACTATATCCAAACTCTAGTAAGCAAACTTTTTCTGTAAAGAGGGAAACAATAAATGCTTTACATAACTGTGTATCAATGGTCTTTGTGACAACACCTCAATATTGCTGTCCCAACTTCAAAACAAATACAAATAATACATAAGTAAACTCGCATAGAAGGCCTTAATTGTGCTTCAACAAAATTTCACTTTTAAAACTAGGTCTACATAGTACTTTGCTGACCTCTAACCTCCTACATGTTTGCTTTAATTTTTAATAGTAACAGCAGGAAACAGGCATGATGGGGTAGGGGCAGTTCCATAGCTGTGCCTTTTTACTATCAGCAGTGCTATGATTAGATCTTGACTTAGAAGACTAGAGTTTTAATCTTAAAATATAAAATATAAAGTGTATTTTAGCTCAGTTGGTGAAGGCACTTGCTGTCAAGTCTGACAACCTGGATTTGATCCCTAGAACTCAGAAGTTTCAGGGAAAAAACTGCCTCCCACCAGCTGTCTTCTGATCTCACATGTGCACTATGTACACTATCTATACACTGTGAGTGCATCCACACACATACACAAATACAATATATAGGTAACTTTGAAAAATTAAAAAGTATATTTATATAATATTTAACAATTCTGGGAATAGATAAAAGGCAGAATACTTTTTCTGATTAACTAATTAAGTAAAACTTAATTTAATCTACTCTGAATAAATGAGAATGGTGATCACTGAAAAACATAAAATTAAATGAGCATGCTGAGTGACATCCTTTGCAATATTAATTCATCATGAGTTCAACCTTACTCAGTACTTAGGAGGCACTAGAAGCTAAGCAAAATGCAATATATTTAAAGTCAGTAGTCACAAGCTCTTAACTAGGCTCACACTTTATAGTCACCTAAGAACTCGTTTTGGGAGAACTTGAAGTCCAAGATAAAAAATCTAGAAAAGACTGTTTAGTAATCCTAAGAAGCCTTGGCTTAGAATAGTTGCCAAAGGCTTATAGTTTATGAAGACATGAAACTATAAACTTTCTAACCTACAGTCAGCAATTTTGTTATTACACAGTAAGAAATGGGCTCTGGAATCAACAGTGGGTTTTCAATCCCATTTCTGCTGTTTCTGAGCAGAACACCACTAAGTGTCTCTAAGACTGAGTTTCCTTATGGATAACATGGATATGACAGTATGCAATCCAGAGCATTGGGAAAATAATTCAATTAAATAATATAATCACATTAAATAAGACTCAGTATGGTTGTAATATATACACAACAGTTATGAATTGTTTATTACACTCTTAAATTACTAAAAATAGTACCAAGTACACTATAATTTAAACACCTGATTCGAAGTTCAAATTATCTATAAAAACTGTCAGCAAAGTGTTAAGATTGATTCCAGCCTCTTATACTAACCAGCAGAAGAGGTGTCCTTTGCCGCAGTCCACAGCAGGGGCTCTTAGCAATGGGAAGCTGAGTGTGTCAGACCCAGATGGATTTGACCCCTGCTTTGTCAGTCTGACTGCTCTTTCACAGCCTGCGGTAGGACACCATTTAATGGCAGGATTATTTTCAACAAAGGCCTGTTTAAAAATCATAATAAAAGATAAGAAATGATTTTAGCTGCAAATTCTAAAACAGAGTGTATTTCTACAGCAACTAAAAGCAAATGAAAGAAAAATACTAAAAACAGTACTGAAATGTAATGTAGATACTTCAGAATCAAAAAATGTGGCAATTAAGTAATAGAATGATTTTCAAATCCTTTTTTTCTTTCATCTAAGAACTAGGTAAATTATAATAAGGTAAAAATGCAATTGTCTGCATAAAAAAAAAGTCTACCTTAAAAATGACTTGCTGTCAGGAGCCAACAACCTAATAATTAGAAGGTGATCTTCCTGAGATGGGTCCACCTTGGATTAAAATCTACAATGGAGCTCTGGTAGGCAAGGCTCAGGAGAAATTCATTTTAGGAAAGATTCCTGCTATTAATCTGCTTTCCTGTTATTATCAAACATATATATAACATTATGAGATCTATGCAGAACAATGAAGATCTTCTGTCTTATAGGCAATTAGATGATTTCTTAAACCTTAATGATGATCCTATAAGAATTCCTAAATTTATAGTAATTATTAAGCTCTTTTAATAACAACCCTGTTGGGGCTGGTGAGATGGCTCAGCGGGTAAGAGCACCCGACTGCTCTTCCGAAGGTGATAAGTTCAAATCCCAGCAACCACATGGTGGCTCACAACCATCCTTAATGAGATCTGGCGCCCTCTTCTGGAATGCCTGAAGACAGCTACAGTGTACTTACATATAATAAATAAAATAAATCTAAAAAAAAAAAAAAAAAAAACAACCCTGTTAAATCCTTTCTGATAGTCAAAACTGCAATGAAAACTCTGCCAGTCTTTAGTGTCACAAGTTAATTACTTCTAAGATAGCAAGCAGGCATGTACTACTCAGAGCACATTCCAAAAGGTTGTAAAACCATTAACCAAAGATCACAAAAAGGGAACTAAGATTTATTATATGTGCTAGGACAGAAGATAAACTATTGACTGGGCTTATGTATAGAAAACTTCAGTAATAATTTAGTTATGGCTTTTAATTCTCCAGGAACCTGTAGTGTTAGTGACAGATGATGAATGTTTAGCCAGATAATTACTCCTAATACATATGCATGTAAATTTTCTTTGTTGTAAACTTCTAATTCAATTTATGATTTATGAATTTATGTGTAAACTTGTGATGAACTTTTTACCATGTGCTCATGTATTCTGAAAGATATGTAAGTGCTGAGGACAGAGAGAGGAGAGCATAGTTCTCTTTATCCTTCTTTCTTTAGCATTCTCCTTGTCCCACTTTTTTTCATTCTGTTTATTCCCCTTTTTAGATACCTTCTCCCTTTTCTTAGAGAACTTTCATAGTAAACTTTTCAGAAAGAACTTAGAAATTAAAGCTAAACTCACTTTCGCCTAAGTGTCTTTTAACCCTCAGAACGAGCAAGAATGTTTTTAAGATCCTATAGAAGTTATCAATAGTATTTAATACAGTCAGAGAGCTAAAATGTCCAGAGACCAGCAGTCTTTAAAGATACACTGGAGTCCAACTCTTGTTTCCTTTCAACCCACTCCAGTCCAGGAGGCTCCTGGTAGTTTGCCAACATTTTGTGTTATTTTTTTTGATTAACTGTAAGCAGAAACTTATATATAATTGTGTTATATTTTAATACTAAATTTCTAAATGTTATCTTGACAATATTATAAAAAATTATTATAACATTGCTTATACCAAAGACATTTTTAAGATTATGCAATAGTATTTAGAGTAGGAAAAATCTACACAAAGCAACTGAAATAAAAGCTTTAAGTTACATACATTTTTTTTCATGTTTCTTATTAACTACTAAATGAAAACAGAGGATAAAGGACAAAAATTATAATTTATTATTCTAAGCTATTAATTAGAATAAAAATGATTAATTTCTAAGTTAAAGATTTGTTTATAAATATGCCTCTCAGGAGTATAAAATATTGTTAGGGAAAGAGTAGTTTCTATGAAAATATGTAATTTGAAATTAATTTTCATCAATCAGTTATAATAAAAGGACAACAACTATTTTGGAGGTGGTTAAGTTTCACTTTGCCTTTTTTTTTTTTTTTTTTTTTTTTTTTTGGGTTTTTCGAGACAGGGTTTCTCTGTATAGCCCTGGCTGTCCTGGAACTCACTTTGTAGACCAGGCTGGCCTCGAACTCAGAAATCCTCCTGCCTCTGCCTCCCGAGTGCTGGGATTAAAGGCGTGCGCCACCACGCCCGGCTTTTTTTTGCTCTTTTTTTTTTTTTTTTGGGTCACTTTGCCTTTTATACATATAAAATTCTAGTTTGGCTCAAAGTTTGAGTTAATATCACCATTCCTATATACATTTAGAAATAAAACACAGGCTTAATATACTGTACTATACCTTAATATCAAACTGTAGGTATCGTTTGTCCATCTCCTTAGAAACTACACTTTCTATGACATCTACAGGCACAAGTTGAAAGCATTCATACGCAGGGCAGAAAATGTTATGGGCTTCACCTTCTTGAATTTTCAGATTTAAAAACCTATTAAAATGTCAATTGACAGAAAAAAAGAAGAGGATGTAAGTTATTCATTCATACTAAGAATGTTTTCTTTTTGAAGATTTTCTATGGGAGTATAATTAAAATAACAGGGAGAGTTATATGGTACAATGGTATTCACCAAGACCTGGGCTTACTCTTCTTCTCTTACACTGCAGACACTGCATATGGTATTGTAACTGCTATGTAATATAGTCTATGTACAAGCATAAAACAAACTTTTTACATCTGGATTTAAATGCATTTTTTTTTTTTCCTGAGACAAGGTCTTATGTACCTAGAAGGGTCTTGAACTTGCTATATAACTGAGAGTGTCCTAGAACTTCTGGTCTTCTTGCCTCCCTTCATATATGTTGTTGGGATTACAGGTATGTGCCAAGTAGGCCAGGTTTAAATGAT
This sequence comes from Mus minutoides, assembly GCA_902729485.2. NCBI lineage: Eukaryota > Metazoa > Chordata > Mammalia > Rodentia > Muridae > Mus > Mus minutoides. The sequence goes on along the minus strand of LR749515.1, from coordinate 4,091,230 downwards.
ACTAAGGTTGGAACTCATGCATGCTAGCCAAGCATTCTATTGAGATACATTCCTAGCTATGGATTGTACAGTATTTAGCAATTCTAGAGAAACAAATGGAAAGCAAGTAACTAAATTATAACTGCCTGGTATCATGATCAACAATGTTGATTTTTCTATCATCTTCTTCCTTTGTGCTGTTTATTAATTTCACTGTTCTTAGGAACAGAGGAAAAAAAACATGGGAGACTTAGACTGTATTAGACACGAGGCTTAAGCCTTACTATTAGGAAGAATGTCTTAGTGTGGGTAGAAAGGATAATTCCTTTTAAGTCACTGGCACAGATTCCTCCAAGCATCTGGCTACAGTGACAATGCAGAGGGAATGGTAAAAGGGAAACAGATGGGCTTCAAGCAAATGCCATAACTTGTTAAGCCACCAGTCTCCTGCAGACTGCTATTCATTTTAAAATATATTTTTTTAACTCAATATATCAACTCTTCAATTTGTTTTACTAGTGTCTGGTTTGACAAGAGCTGTCATGGGTCAGGTGGAGAATGCTAAGTAGATGGTATAATATCAAGGAAAACAATAAGAACAGAATTTAAACCTTACTAAACCCCCTTTCTGGCTAGGGAGTAGTTCTATGATACTAGTTATATGAGGAAGGTCATTAAAGGTTAAAAAAAAAATCCAAGTAATTCACAGGCAAGGTCAATTTTCACATCAGAACCAAGTCCAACAACCACCAATGGTAAAACCTAACAGTCCTTCAGATAATATAGTTAAGACTTTGAAACTAAATACCCAGAGAAGATTTTCTGCTCAAAAATTGTGCTAAAAATTGCTTTAGTTTGTGAGTTTGACTCTTGTGAATTAGTTGACTTATATTAGCTATGCTGACTTGATCACATTAGATTTAAAAGTCTAGTCTATGTTTAAAATCTAAAACAAACAGGTATACTTATTCTGACTTTTTGAAAAGCATTACTTTCCTTCACAATGAAGTCTTGCTTCACATTGAGAAAACATAAAAAGTACACCAAATGAAACCAGTACATAGATCAGTCTGATATATATATATATATATATATATATATATATATATATATATATATATATATATATATATATTCATTCAGGGGTGAGGGAAGGTGAAGAGAGGAGGATGGAGAGGCAGAAAGATGTGCAGGTACATGTAAGAATGCATGTGTGTGTGTGTGTGTGCACGCATGCGTGCAGGCCAGATGACCTGAGGTGTTATCCTAGAAACACTATCCTCAGAGGACAGTGCCTCTGAGGTAGAGCCTCTCATTGCCATGGAACTACTTGACCCTAATGAGTAAATTTGGGAAGCTAACAGAGACACTTATTATCTTGATTGTAGTGATAGTTCCATGGTGTACACATGTCTCTATTTATGAATTAATTTATTTTAAATGTATAGATGGATATATAACAATTGCATTACACTAAAACTGTAAATAAAACAATACAAAACAAAAAACAAATACAGCAAACCACCAAGTCTTGGCTATCTCATTCATGCAATGCTCCCCACATCCCTACACTTGGTACCCAATATTCCATGAAAAAAATAGTATTAGAGACTTGCTTAACATACTTATGACATATTTTGCTTAAATCATTAAATAAAAAGTCCCCAGAGACAGTAAGATACTATACTATTCATTTATACTAATCTGCATTTGTTTTAAAAACTGTCTCACAAAGTTCAAGGTAAGACATGAGAAAATATAAATCTAAGATTATAAAGAGAAAATGAGAGGAAAGCATGAGAAGAAAAATTTCTACTGTAATACACACTCAATCTCTACTGTAAGCATTTGACTTTAGATTAACAGAAAAGAATTTCAATTATCTGTAGTTCTTACAAGTTTTCAAGGCTGTATGCCTGCTTTAAAAAATTCAGAGACTACCAATGCTTAAAATTCTTGCAATATAAGATAGAAACTGATTATTGGTATTTAGGTGTATACCTGAAATTTATATTATATGTAATATAAAAGAAAGTACTAATACAATTGTTTAGTTATATTTCCCTTGATGTCAAAAAGGGAAGACAAAAATATTCCTTCTTTGTGAAATAGTACATTTCAATGTAACTCAAAAACCAATATAAATAATCAGCATCATTAAATACTGAAGACAATTTCATTACCAAATAAAAAGTGCTATCAATTAGTAAGAGATGAACAAGCTGTTCATGTACTCACGCCTCCCAACAGCCTCTACAAAAATCATGTCCACAGGGCATATCCACTGGATCTTCAAATACAGAAATACTGCACATACAAATGTCACACTGGAGATGGATAAGAAAAATGACTTAACAGGGTAATACTCTGAAGAGAAGCAATACATTAGTTTTGTTCAATAGTTCAAAGACAAAATATTACAGTAATTATAAATCTTAAAAATTTGAAAGTTTCAAAGCTACAAGGTTGACTGTCTTTTTTATATTTTCCATTTAACTAAGTTTACCTATTAATCAGCATTGAGCATTAGGAAAGGGAAATATAAGAAATAAATCATTAGCATCTATTCAGGTCAAGATCACATGGCGTGCTACAAAGTAACCATTTTAGCATAGTATCTTTCATTCTATGCTTACTGGGGAAAATACACAGGAACAGAGAAACTGTTTGAACACAACAATTCAGGATATTAAGAGTGGCAACCTGGGTTGGTGATGTGGCTCAGTGGTACAGTGCTTGCCTAGCAGGATTGATCACCTGAGTTCAAGTACCAGCATCTCTTAACTCAATGCCCCCCCCCAACACCCCCCCCCAACGCACACGCACACGAGCACGCGCGCGCGCTCTCAAGAGGTAAAGTGTTCAAGCAAGTAAGTCTGATAAAAAACTATGTTATCTTAACATGATTTAGGAGAAGTAACTTTGTTACAAATGTGAATTACAGAAATAGCATTTTGCCTTCCCAAATGGTTCCCACAGTAGACAAAGAGAAGCTTTCTTATTTATTATAAATTTCAAGTGGCTAAAGCAGTCTAATGCATCATAATCTCCTACACAGCACAGCAGCAGGGTGCTGCTTGTTTACTGCACACAAGGGCAGGACTGTTGCCTGTTAAAGGAGAAGTATTTATTAAGAAAATGTACTGAATGAACTCACAGCCTTTGCTAGAACAAGCATATGATCATCACAATATATTATAAATGCTTTACAATATTACCATTCAATAAATTACTTTAAAAATTTCATTTTAGATTAAGAATATATACTATAAACTAAGTTTTAGTATTTCATTATGCTTTATTTAAATACATTGAATAATTTTAGGTGAAAATGTAGTATATGGTTTTTCCGAACTGTTTTGAAGTGAGAAAATATTTTGCTTTTCAACCTATAATACAATAATCATTCTATAGTAGTAAGAACTTACAAAGGCAAAAAAATAACCAAGCCTTCAAAACTAGGTAGGAGATTCAGTTACAGTAATACAACCAACCGCTCTACAGGACAGTATCACATATAGTTTAAAACCTGAAAGATTAAAAGCTATGGGAAGTATACTAAGCCATACCAAACTGGTATCTAAATCTCCAGGAGACAGACTTATTTCATCTGGGGAGGTGACAGAGGATCTTGTAGTCCTTGGAGTTCTCGGGGAAGGCAGCGTGTCCCAGGCATTGTACCCGCTTGGTGGTGGGGTTGGCATCTGAACCCCTGACCGCTGGCAGCAGTTCTCCGGGTTGGACATCCAAGCTTCAAGCAACTTCTCCCTGTCCCAATCTTTAGGAAAACCAAAACAGATATCTATGAAAACCCAGAAATTACAATGTTTGAAATGTACTAAAAATTGAAACAGGATAAATGGAAAGTTAAAAATCATAGAATTTATTCTATATAATAGTAACTATGCAGGCATGTCTTGGTAGTTAGTAGTATTTTAAAATGGAATTTAAACTACAATTACTAGTACCATAGGTTAAGAATGTTCTCAGAATTCCTAGTAATTTCTACTATTATTTTAAGTAGATGTTTTACTTAGAATTTACTAATTTTTTGGTAGAGGTTTAATTTAGCCACATTTCTCTTTTAGAACATAATTCTGCAACAGCATTCACATGGTCTTTAGTTGTAAAATGGTTATAGTCCTAAAGGTCATTTGGTAAAGGATCTGAAAGAAGGACTTCCAAATAATTTGGGTTATAAATAAAATTTTAGTGAATTAACTTATCTTAAATATGGATTAATTTAGAACAGATAATCTTCTTTATGTGAATATTTATAAAATGGTCAAGTGAAAACATTATTATAAAGTCTAGAGTCATAAAAATCTAAAATTAAAAAAAAATCTAACAAGCTAAAATATTCAAAAATTTTGCTTGGGGATACACACACACAATATTTATTATATACATTAATTTATTTCTCCTAATAACCTTTTCAGTTTTTATTTAAGTTGAAGAAAGTAAGACCCAGGGAAGGAACTTATTTAACTTACCCAAGCTCAGAAAGAGACTTGAAACCTTTCTTGGGATTCCAAGAGTGTGTTCTCCCTCCCTATCACCACACATTGTCAAGTATATTAAAAGTGCCCCCCCACCAAATGTAAAACAGAACAACACAATCTAGTCATACCATGACGCACAAGAACCAATGTCAGCCCACTATTGCGATACCTGGACAGTCATGTTTGTTTCAACACTAACTGCAGCAGCTAATGGACTCAAGCTAGGTACTGATCAGCAGATGAACAGATAGATAAAACATCACACACACACACACACACACACACACACACACACACACACACCCCACACTAACATAATTTTTAAAAGTTCTATTAGAAGCTATGTAAAATTTATTAAAAGGTTATGGCCTATTTTCCTACTGTTCTGCTTCTACTTCTTGTTTCTTATGCCCACTATACCAGAAAATACTGTCTATAATTTCTGTCATTTCCTTAGTGTATATAGAACCCCACATACAGTAACTATCTCCCTTTTCTTCATTTTAGTACTATGAAATAGCATTTTAAAAAGTTATCTGCCTTTTTAAAAAGCAATCTGATTTAGATTTCAGGAAAAGAGAAATTCTCCAGATATGTTTTATCAGTAGTGGTTCATTAATATTTAATCACAGATGATAATGGTCCATTCACATTCAATGCAAGATAATTGCATAAGAATACTGAATAGGAACATTCAGTCTACTAGACAAAGGGTATACTGCAAATCAAGCTAATCTGGCACTGGTAAAACTATTCTGTATTGTATAATAAGGCCAAACTCAGTGAAGTATTAGAAAACAAACAGACTGACATATACCACAAGACCAGCTAGATAAGTTACTCTTGGAACAGGAAAGTGGTTGAGAACTAACGAAAGGTCACTTATAACCCCAGCATGTTCACAGAGAATAACAAGTACTGACAATTCTAAGACTGAGAAAAGCACAACACAATGAAAACTGACTCTTGACTTTTTAAAGAAAGCGTAAATGGAGATTGTTGGTAGAGTGAAGAGACAACTTGAGAACAAGAGACAACCTTTAGTGGATATATAATTAAACACCACCCTACTCCCCAACTGCCAGCCAGTAAAATAGATTTGTGAGCCAAAAACACAGGTCTCAAAACAATCAAAGGTCAACACACATTTTTTAACTGGTCAATATCTTTAGCCACTGGGATTCAATCTCATTCTATTCAGAATGACTAAAGAATAAAACAATAATGAATGCTGGTAAAAAGGATTTGGAAATTGGAAACCATCATTCACTGATTGCTGGGCTGTTCAATGGTACAGCCATTACGCAAATCAGTATGCACGTTTCTCAAAAACTGGAAATAAAATTACTACATATGACACAGCTTCTGGGCACATATCCAAAGGGTTCTACAGGTATCACAGAGATACCTGCCTATCTAAGTACTCTAGTCACAAAATAAAAAAATGGAACCAGCTTACATATATATGAACAAACGAAGAGATAATAAAATGTGGCACATATACACACTTTGCAGATTTTACTTATCTGCAAATTAAATTAATTAAGAAATTAAATTATAAGCCAGGCGTGGTGGCACATGCCTTTAATCCTAGCACTTGGGAGGCAGAGGCAGGCGGATTTCTGAGTTCGAGGCCAGCCTGGTCTACAAAGTGAGTTCCAGGACAGCCAAGGCTACACAGAGAGACCCTGTCTCAAAAAACAAAACAAAACAAAAAAACAAACAAAAAAATTAAATTATAAATTTTTCAAGAAAATGGGTAAACCTATAAATTATTATACTGAAGTAACCCAGATTTAGAAAGACAAACTCTGCATGGTCTCTCATACATAGGTCCTAATCTCTAATATATATAAAAAAGAGATATATAAATAATATGGGTATGCCATGAAATAGAAAGGGAGTGAGATAGAAAAAGTTAATGAAAACAAGGGAGGGTCTTAGAACACAGAGGCATCGGGACTATTGGGACTACAATGGTTATGGGTGGCAGGAGAATGAGAGGAGGGGGAGGGAGGAGGAGCAACAGAAAGGAATTACGAATGAAAGTGTCATAAATGGGGGGAGAGATGGCTCAGTGGTTAAGAGCACTGACTGCTCTTCCAGAGGTCCTGAGTTCAAATCCCAGCAACCATATGGTAGCTCACAACCCATCTGTAATGGGATCTGATGCCCTCTCCTCATGTGTCTGAAGACAGATACAGTGTACTCCTATATATAAAATAAATAATTCTTTAAAAAGTGTCATAATAAAACCTCTTACTCTGTATGCTAACATAAAAACAAAGCCAGAAATCTACATACATGTGGTTAACTGAAGTTTTAGGTGAAGGGCAGTGAAGCAGAGAAGGGCAGAGTTTTCAGTAGAGGACAAATCTCCATGCCAAAAAAAAAATTATCATTTTAACCCGTACCTTGTAAAAATGAACTAAATTTTATCATAACACTGAACCTTGAGATGTAGCTTAGTGGTAAAGATCTTTCCTAGCATACAAAGGCTACAAGGATTGATCACTTAGTAATAGCACCAAAAAAGAAGAAAGCACAAAGAAATGTAGGATAAGTCAGGCATGGTGGTACACAGCTGTGATCCAGTACTGCAGAGGCAGTAAGCTTAAGACTAGCCTAGACTACACGACAAGATCTTACCACAATCCAATCAACAAAGCAGCCAAGCAAGCAAACTCCTCACATTCAGAACAAAATCATCATAACGTTAGGTCAATCAAAAACTTTATAAGGTAACAACTGGCAACAGCATGATCCATAAAACAAATAAATTAATGTTTATCATCACAAAGTTTCTGGTAGCAAGTAAAAGACACTTCTTTAGCCTGGAAACCAACAGTTACCAAAACTCTGACTGCATCCCCAGGATCAGTCTCCATCCATCCACTCACTGACGGATGACTTTAAAAAGCAACTTCTTCTTCTCTAAATTAAGCCCTATACAATTTTCCCATTTTTCTCCAAGACCCCTGTTTGCAATAAGGCACAAAGTGATGTCTCATTTTTTTCCCTAAGAAAATGATAAGCACCCGTAATAATGAGTGTTACAATGGTGCATTACACAATATAAATAAACCAGATCAAGGGTGTCTGTGTTTGTGAATAAGCATTATACAAATGATAGAATTACCCTTCTTGTAAATCACAAGATACCCAAAAGACATGCTTTGAATAGAATAAGCTGGGCTCAGTGTCTGGCAAGAGGAAGTTCCTAATACAAGTCCTCCAACAGCAGCCACAGGTGACGGAGGAAACGTAAACCCTAGCTCTCTAAAGACTCTAGCGAGAAACAAAAGGCAGGCAGCACCCAACTGAGAGAGCACAGTGGTGCGTGTCGGTAGGACATTCCAAGCATCGCGTGCAAAGTGAGAACAATTAACAGTGGAGTCCTAGTTGTGTAATCAGGTTATGTAGACTAGTATTCAGTGATGGCAAGTTTTATGTTAATATTCTTTCTACCCACCCACTCCTGCCTCAGCACCCTAGCATTCCCCTACCCTGAGTCATCTAGTCTCCACAGGACCGAGGGGCTCCCCTCCCAGTGATGCCCAATAAGGTCATCCTATGCTACATATCCAGCTGGAGCCACAGGTCCCCACATGTGTACATGTTGGTGGTTTAGTCCCTGGGAGCTTTGGGAGTCTGGTTGGTTGATTCTGTTCTTCCTATGAGGTTGTGAACCTCTTCAGTTCCTTCAGTCCTTGCCCTAACTCCTCCTTTAGGGTCCCCGTGCTCAGTCTGATGGTTAGCTGTGTGCATCTGCATCTGTATTGGTCAGGCTGTGGCAGAGCCTTTCAGGGGATAGCTATACCTAAAATATTAATTCTTGGAAACATTATCTGCACATTCATCTTACTACTGTTGAAGTCAATGGTGACTTCCCCATATTGGATTTTTTTTCATGTAAGTGACATTACTTTCAGAATCACATAAAACATTACTACAAAGAGAAAAAGAACAAGATAGTTTAGTTGCTTTACTGTGATATTAACAATTATAAAAAAAGTTCATTTCAACTTGCTTTTCCTTCTATGTATTTAAATTACTATTTAACTGCCAAAGGCTATTTTTGTGTTAGGTATCTGTCTATCACTATAATCTGTCAGGGCACTGTATCTGGAATACACAGCCCATTCAACTCCTCTCAGTTGCCCTTCAAATGTATGCAGTGGTACACAGTGTAAAGATTAGCTTTGGAAATAGGCTGTCCAGAGTTCAAATTCCACAGGGGTTACTTATTTAACTATATGCAGATGGGCAAAACCTAGAAAATTATAACTACTTGGACTCCATCCTTTCAACTCTTAAGTGTTTGTTAAGCCCTTAGTAGAGACTGGTAAAACCAAAAGAAACCATCAACAGTGTCACTGAGTACCATCAACTCTTAATGTGATCATCAGACTAAAGGAACCATATGTTAATATAAAGATAAATATCATCTTCCAAATTTAAAGAAATTTCCTGGATGTAGTCACTGAAAGTGGTAATTATAACAACTTAAAAATGCTTAGGATATATTGAAGAAATTTTAATAAAAATTGATTCTCATTTAAAATATATTAAATATTATCAAAGTGTAAAACATACAAAATAATTTTTTGTACATTATGACCTCTTAAAATAGTTTCATTATATCATCTTTTTTCGGTTGTTTTGTTTTGTTTTGTTTTGTTTTGTTTTATTTTTCAAGACAGGGCTTCTCTATGTCTCCCTGGCTGTCCTGGAACTCATTGTGTAGATCAGGGGCTGATTTTGAACTCAGGGATCCACCTGCCTCTGCCTCCCCAGTGCTGGGATTAAAGATGTATACCACCACTGCTTAGCTCCAGTATGTATGTATGTATGTATGTATGTATGTATGTATGTTTGTGTGTATGTAATTTACATTGATGTTCTGCCTCTATGTAGGTCTGTGTGAGAGTGTCAGATTCCCTGAAACTGGAGTTACAGACAGTTGTAAACTGCTATGTGGTTGCTGGGATTTGAACCCAGATCCTTTGGAAGAGCAGCCAGTACTCTTAACCATCTCTTCAGCCACCTGTTATGTCATTTTTAAATAAAGGAAATGGTATTATAGCACATTCATAGATTAAATATGCCAAGTTTAGTCTTACCTACTACAAATACTTCTCAGTACAATTATCTGCTTTGATTCTATCTTATTAGTCATTTAGCAAACATTTGCTGAGTATCTTTTAAATCAGGTAATGAAGTTGTTTGTAAATTACAAATTACCATTGTGGGAAAGACCATCCACAATCCTTGTCTTCATGGACCTTACAGTAAGGAGATCAATGTGCATATATACAAAAAAAATCACCATTGTTAAAGCACCATGAAGAAGAGGCAGACACACTGTCGGGGAAAAAGACAGGATATCCCTGGAGAAAGAACAAGGCATATACAGGTAAAGGATGAATGGCAGCTGACCAAAGGAAGCGGGAGGGAAAGGCACTATAGGTGAAGGGAAAACAGAATGTTCAAAGGTGTAGTGGTAGGAGGAAAGGTAGCATTGCTGTGATATTAAAAATGTCAACATAGTTGGATCATAGAGACCAGGGAGAAGCTCTGTGAGGTGCCATACAGGACATTTCAAAACTATGTCTATCTTCATTTTAGCAATGATAGATAGTAGAGCTGAATTGGGAACATGAAGGGTAAATTGTCATGACTAAATATGAAAAGGGTATTCTGAGTAGAGTAGGAGGAACAAAATTTGGACAGGCTGTGAGTGAAGGAAAGAAACAGATGAGAAGAAGGCTACCTATGCTGTAAATGGAGGCAACCATGGCCTAGACACGGCGGCACTAGCAGAGCAAGAGAGGACAGACAATGTGGTAGTGAGAAGGTCCAGGGACCGAGAGGGAAGAAATGACAGCTTGTGTCCTAGGCTTGTGTCTGACTATCTAGTTGGTTATCTGCTGCTTCCATCTATAGGGATTGGGAATACCAGTGAACAAAGTACACTTGGAAGAGTAGGACTGTAATTTTTAACACGAAAAACTTTAGGTATTCTGATATTTTCTGGAAGGACTTTCAGAAAGTCCATACATACATACATACATACACACACACACACACACACACACACACACACACACACACACATACAGGAATGATATGAAGCTCAGAATAAAGTTGTGTTGTAGAGAAAGAAATCTATACTGATAAAAGCCTTGGATGATGAGAGCCCATGTTGAACAAAGATGATGAACTGCAAAGCGGTTATGAATAATCCATTAATATGAATTTATTCTAAGGACAAGCAAGTTAGTACTATACTATTTTAGATTGTTTTTAACAGGCTCCTGTTGCATGTGATTTTTAAAACTCCATGCTAGCTCCAGCTAGGCTCTAGAATCAGTAGCCTCCCATTCCTCCTTGCCTGATACTGAAAACAGCCGCCTGGTCCTGGTTCCTGAGGCTGGCTTGCTAAGCTGCCCAAACAATGACCACTCTTCACTTTCACTCTCTCTCTTGTCCACCTAAATCATCACAAAGGAAAACACCGACAGCCTTAATATTTAATACCTGCCAGATTTGTATTGGTAAATCTCCAAACCCAATATGCCCGTGCAAAGAATACACAACTCAGTTATAATATTTAACCAGTGTTCTCTGGATTGGACATATATGCCACTGTACTACTCTATTCCCCAGCTGTGAGATCCCTTGCTACTTGTGGCTCCTTCAGGGCACGTGGTTCTGCTCCATCTTCTACCTCCACTTCCTCTTCTCTCCTTCCCTCCATCTCATCATTGTCTCTTCCTCCTTTCTCTCTCTCCTTCTCTAAAACTTCCAGCCCTACCTTTCCCTTCCACTGCTCAATCACAGGCTCTAGCCTTTATTTGTCCAGTTAAAATGGGGAGAAGGTTGACATGGAATCACCTGAGTACATGATCTGCTCCTCATGGCAGGGGTGGAGGGCAGCCCCTCTTCAGGAAGCAGAATTAGCATCAAGATACAAATAGCACCAGGGCAATCCACAACAGGTCCCATTGAGTCTTATAAGTTCAGGAATTTAGAACACTTGTTGCTTTTGCAGAGGACACTGGTTTGATTTCCAGCACCAACATGATGGCTCATAACTACCAGTAACTACAGCTCTAGGAGATCCAACATCCTTTTCTGCCTTCCATAGCACAAGGCCAGCATGTAGTGCATATACACACATGCAGGCAAAACAATTATACACATAAAATCAATCTAAATGTTTTTTAACCACATAAATTGCTTTTATTACTGCAAAAAGTCCAAAAGGATATCAATTAAGATTTAAATTACTATTTAGTAAACATCACAAAAATATGTATTACTTCTGCTTAATTTAGGCCAATTTTATTAACTTAGGTGTAAATTTGACAACCGATAGTATAACCTATATTCCTATGAAGAGCAGAGTGTCTGCAAGACTATGGTCTTGCAGATAGTTGAGTTCTGAGCTCAACTACAGCTCTGAAGCAGAGCTGTACTTATAACAAGGCAGCTCAGTGCATTATTCTACACTCTGATACAACTGGTCTGTGCAAATCTTACTTCATTATCAAATATCTGTAATACTACAAAAGAGATGCCCATCCGAAACCTCATAGCCTGCACTTAATGCTTTAACAGGAGAAACACAAAACAAATGCTTTGGCAAGTTATCGGAGCCAGGCATGGTGTGATATACCTTGACTGAGGGAGCTGAATCAGGACTGTGATATGGAAGCCAGTCTGGCTATATTGTGACAACCTATCTTAAAAAGCCAAAAATAAATTCAGTAAAAAGCTATTATAGAATGGACAAATGCTGAACAGAGAAATTCAGTTAGCTTTTCCTTTGAGAACATAGGTATCTGTGGCAAAGATGACTATTTGCAAAAGTATTACAGTGTATAACTGTTACTTGAACTTAGGATTGGCTGGATGGCTAAATTATGTCCAATGAAATATATGTAGGAATGACACATGACATATCTGAGATGGGCTCAGAAACTTTACCACACCTGCTCTTTCTGGAGATAAACAACTTCAAGATGTCAAGTCTTGGTAGCTCTGATTGGCTGTGTGGAGGAGAGCCCCATTTTACATTAAGATGGATGCTTTGAACCATGTGTAAAACACGATTTAACAGATGTTTCAGCAGCTAGGGGATACTAGGTATTAACATAGTTCTTATCCACAGAGGACATATTTTAAGACTTCTAGTAGAATCTTGTGAATAGCATTACACCGTACATATGTAATTTTAAGTGCATGAGTTTCAAGAACTTTAAAAAAATGTTATATATATACACTGGTGATAAAGTTTAGCTTATATCTCACCAATAACTGGTACTCTAACAAAAATTCCAACATCAAGTTGCTATTACTGAGTAAAGGCAGGTTTCTTAGACACTAGTTTGTCCATGTACAGGCTGATCTGACAAGGACATGACTGACTACTCATTGATGACAGGTGTGGAGTACACCATACAGCTCCAACACTGCACCAAAGACCGACCATATGCTGGGCCTGGCTGTGTGCCATCGTAGGCCATTCTGAATGGTGCGTAATTAAAAACTTACAGTTTGTTTCTTGAACTTTCCATTAGGTAATTATGAACTTTAGCTGAGTACGGCCAACTAAAACCACTGAGAGTGAAACCAGGCTAGGGCGGATGAGAGGCTGTATGAGGACCCCACTGATGAATAGCTTCCACAGGTCAGTGTCTTATTTTACTTTCTAAACTATTGATTGATTGATTGATGGCATATGAATACCTTGTAGCTGTCTTTGGACACACCAGAAGAGGATATCAGATCCCATTACAGATGGTTGTGAGCCACCACATGGTTGCTGAGAATTGAACTCAGGACCTCTGGAAGAGCAGTCAGTGCTCTTAACCTCTGAGCCATCTCTCCAGTCCCAACATTTTATTTTTTCAACAGTTTTTTATTGTTTTTATTTTTAGGTTTTGGAGACAGAATAAAGCTCTGTAGTGCAGGCTACCCAGAGCTTAATTCTGCAGCCCATAATGATCCTCTGATTTGTAACCCCTGAGTGCGGTGTAAGCTTAGCTATTTTGAGAGTCTCTCTATGTAACTTAAGGTAGTCTTGAACCTCTGTCTCCTAAGTTATAGGATTTTAAATGTTCTCCTAACTCCCAGGTTCTGTGCCAGTTCTCATATTATGATTGTTAGGTATTGCCACTAGCTAAAAGGAGACTATTCTGCTATTAAATTGTATGAATTTAAAAAGCTTTTTTTTTCTTTTTTGGTAGATAGGGCACCAGGTAGCCCAGGTTAGCCCCAAGTTTGTTATATCGTTGAGGATAACACCAAGCCTCTGATCACCCTGTTTATATATCACAATGTTGAGATTACAAGTATGTGTTACCATGTTCAGATTAATAGGTGCTAGGAATAAACTCAGCCTTCATACATGACGAGCAAGTGCTCTACAAGCTATATTTAAGCTCTATCTCTAGTCCCAAAAGGCTATTAAGAACTTTTAGATTTAAGTTTTTTGACTCAGGACTTAATATAGTTTAAAAGATGATAATGGAGAAACAATTTCAAAGCAAAAACAGATTTTAAAAACATTTCAAGGATGTTTATTCATGTTACAAGTACTTACTGATATTAATATACATTTGGTATTGTGGAAACACACACACACACACACACTCTCTCTCTCTCTCTCTCTCTCTCTCTCTCTCTCTCTCTCTCGAGTTTTCAGGTTAATAAAGAGGAAACACAAATAAAGACATTTACTATTTTATTCTGAAGGTGTAAGCCAGAGGTACCTTTTGGGGTTGAATGACCCTTTAACTGGGGCTGCCTAAGGCCAGCAGAAAACACATATTTCTGATAGTCTTAGAAACTAAAGCACTGCTCCTCTTTCTCCAGTTTGGCCCACCCACATGCAAACACACCCACATACTAGTACCTGAACTATATTAAAGGGTCACAGCATTGGGAAGGTTGAGGAAAAACTGGTGTGTGTGTTGTGTTTAGAATATCATAGAAACATGAAGGGTCCCAAAAGATACAAGGTCAGAAAAATTCCTAGAAAAGGTGGTTTTTAAGGACAAATTGGGACACACGGTAAAATAACTGGAGATAGTAACAATCCAGATGAAGAAATATGTCATAGATCTACTTTTAAAAACTGGTTGGGTTTAAAGTCTGGGGATCCAGTGAAGAGCATTCATGCATGGAATGGCAGGCTCAGACTGGCCTTTTAAAGTGACATGACATGTGTACTGGGTGAAAGCAGAACAAAACTGCAGATCAGGGTACTATAATGATGACAAGTGCTAAGTCTGTGTTTATGTCATCAGTGGGAATGAAGAACAAGTAGATGAGTGGAGGCTGCGATATGCAGGAGGAGAAATGACAGGAACTGGCCTGACACAACACAGACAATGAGTGAAGGATGACACTCAAGTCCCTGGCGGATTGATATTGCCGAGGCTGATGTCCACCCATGTGAAGAATTCAGATGAAGACATTGATAGGTTTACACAGAAAGTGAAAAAAACTAAACATTTATAAATACAGTCTCTGCAGGTTTACCCAACAAGTGGGCAATATGCTCCTTCATCCATGATGAAATACGGAGGTTTGAATCTTACCACAACCAAGAGAAGACACAAACATTTTGGGAAGTAACATTCTGTTTCAGTATTTAGAGTAAAAGCTCTTGTTAACAATAGACATCCAGAGCTCCAAAATAATTACACTAGAACACATACTTACTATTCTGTTTTAAAATGCATTTTTACTTAAATTCAGCACTTAATTAAAAAAAAAAATTCAAGGTCAGGAAATGCTGTTCTTTAAGGCCAGACAAAATAACTATGCAAAAACAGTATAATCCAGCACGTAACACCTTCCAAAGTGACAGTCTGTGCTAAGAATCACAGGAGACTAAGAAAAAATTTGGAAAAATTTTCATTAAGAAAAAAACAAAAACAAAAACAAAACTTTTAATTCCAGCACTGAGGAACTGGAGGCGGAGGCAGGGGGAATCTCTGAGTTCTAGGCCAGCTTGGTCTACAGAGTGAGTTCCAGGATAGCCAGGGCTACACAGAGAAACCCTGTCTCAAAAAAACCAAAATAAATGAATGAATTAAAAAAAATACCTCAAAGTGAATAAATGAATAAATAAAAATTAACAAAAAGCCTTATAAGAGATAGTATATTGCATATTTCATGTAAGAAGCAGCTTTTGAGTAAATATAATTGATAAAACATTTTAATCGAGCCACTGCAATCTGACACTTGAATGACTTCAGCAAAAACTACTCATTGTAAAAACAAAGACATTTCTAAGTTCTTCTTGATTTACAGCCACTGCATGCATCAAATACAAAGTGTTGGATAATAAATGACTGTTAATGCAACATGTGCACAGAAATTATGTAGGTTCATACTGAAAGACCTTGTACATTAAAACACAGATATAGCTACATTTTACTCTGAGGTTTAAAAGGCATGGTGTTACCAGAGGCATTAGACATTTTCCTCATTACCGTGAGCTCGAAGCAGTGCTTCAGCAGTAAACAGAGGGGCCTGGAGCATGTCCGCAGTCTCCACAATAAGCATGTCTTTTAACCTACGAAGATCCTGGGGCCTTAGTCCTTCATAGGGCTTTGGAAAGAAGAAAACAAAATTAAATTGGCTACTATATTCTTAAAGAAAAAAATATGACTACTACTTAACATCCAGGTTGTGTGCACATGTGAGAGAACTCTGGCTCGACTATCTTGGGTTCAAGTCTATCCTTGCACCCGTCCACTTTAAGTCAGAAAGCAGCTGCAGCTGTGTGCATGGTCGTTCATTCTCAAAATCAAAGAACTACGATGGAAGCCCACTGTACTCTGCAGCCCCACAAAGCTGGATAATACATAAAAATCTATAGAAATAAGGATGTAACCACTAAGCAGTAATCATTCTTATAATTCTCATGTACTTTTTAATCTACTCTATTCTTGATATGAGTCAGTTGTGTGTATGGTCACTTTGGCACAGTTTCAGTAACTAAACAACTGAATAGTAACTGATTTATACTAGTAAATATAGAACTAAAGATCACATTTTAAAAGAAACAGAATTTTCTAAATAGGTAGGAGGGGGAAAACCATCCACAAACGCACAAACCCACTGAGGATGCCCTCTGACAGCATCCACCAGATTTCAGAGAGCTCTGGAGATACGAGGGGTCTCATCTACTATAGCTCATTTGTAAGTATTTCACAATTAGAAATTGTTTCTTTTGAGCTTTCAAAAATATCATGACAATCATTTTATCAGTTCTTATGGAACACATAAACAGGACTGTTCTCAAAGGTAATGTCTGAGTTGATAGGATTCACTTTCTGATCTCCTAGATGTCCTCTAGCAGAGTCACATAAAAGACAAGGAATGCTAAAGACAGAAAGTCTGATGGAACTCAACCACATGAAGGTCTACCAAGATTTAATAAAACATCTATTATTTTAATCATACAGAAAAATATGACAATCCATAAATGGAAAGTTATAAACATTAAAAAAGGTACAAATGTTTTACCTATTAACTTAACCATGGTTAGGAAAACAAGTTAACACTTAACACTGGTAAAGTTTCAGAGAGTGGCTCTTCAGAATCACTAGGTGAAAATAAAAAATCTACATAGAACTTAAAAACTTGGTGTCACAAGCTTTCCTTCAGAAAATTCATCTCTTATCCTACTATAAGAACCTGTTCCACTGTAAACTAGGGTAATTTGTAATATTACTTAGAAAAGAGGATACATGCAAATAGCTCACATATGTATTAACTGACTTACATGATACTTACATGTTTCAACACTCATCACTCATTTAAAATGATTCTCCTGAGTGTGTAAAAATTCACAAGCATTAAGAATGAAATCTTCACCGGGCGTAGTGATGCAAGCCTTTAATCCCAGCACTTGGGAGGCAGAGGCAGACAGATTTCTGAGTTTGAGGCCAGCCTGGTCTACAAAGTGAGTTCCAGGACAACCAGGGCTACACAGAGAAACCCTGTCTTGAAAAACAAAAACCAAAACAAAAACCAAACCAAACCAAACCAAAACAAAACAAAAAAAAGAATGAAATCTTCAATAAAATACGTAGAATCATAACATCAACACAAAAACTATACAAAGGGCAAATATTAAGGCAATCCTGTAAAATGCTGAGGACTACTTAAAAGCAGCAGAACGATAAACTTAAAAATAAAACTCCCAGAGAGGGCTCTGCTGGAGCAGGTGAGGGAGCCATCTTGGGTCCCAGGTCCCTCAGAGACTAGTCTGCACAGGTGAGAGTGCAGACTACAGAAGTGACACAGCTTCTGGGACAGACCCTGTTTCCGGCTCCAGACATCAGGCATGTTCCCCAACAGAGAAGTGTCTGTCCAGGAGAAATCTGCAGGAGCAGGTGAGGGAGCCATCTTGAGTCCCGGGTCCCTCAGAGACCAGTCTGTGCAGGTGAGCATGCAGACTGCAGAGGCAACACATTTTCTGGGACAGGCCCTCTTTTGGGGCTTTACCTTCAGCCAGGAGGCAGGACTGAACTGCAGATATGTGTACCTGCAAGAGGAGAGCTTGCCTGCAGAGAGTACTCTGACCACTGAGACTCAGGAGAGAACTGGACTCCCAGGTCTAATGACAGTGGCTAACAGAATCATAGGAGGAACAAGCTCCAACCAGAGAAAACTAAAACAACTAATTCCAGAGATTACCAGATGGCTAAAGGCAAACATAAGAAATTTACTAACAGAAATCAAGACCACTCACCATCATCAGAACCCAGCATTCCCACCTTAGCCAGTCCTGGATACCCCAACATACCCGAAAAGCAAGACTTGGAGTTGAAATAATATCTCATGATGCTGATAGAGAACTTTAAGAAGGGCATTAATAACCCACTTAAAGAAATACAGAAGAACCCTTCTAAAGAGGTAGAATTCCTTAAATAATTACGCAAAAAACACAACCAAACAGGTGATGGAATTGAATAAAACCATCCAAGACCTAAAAAGGGAAGTAGAAACAATAAAGAAAACCCAGAGGGATACAACTCTGGAGATAGAAACCCTAGGAAAGAAATCTGGAACCAGAGATGCGAATATCAGCAACAGAATATAAGAAATGGAAAAGAGAATCTCAGGTGCAGAAGATTTCATAGAGAACATGGGCACAACAATAAAAAAAAAAGCAAAAATGCAAAAAGATCCTAACTCAAAACATCCAGGAAACCCAGGACACAATGAGAAGACAAACCTACAGATAATAAGAGTAGATGAGAATGAAGATTTTAAACTTAAAGGGCCAGCAAATACATTCAACAAAATTATAGAAGAAAACTTGCCAAACCTAAAGAAAGAGATGCCCATGAACATACAAGAAGCCTACAGAACTCCAATTAGACTGGACCAGAAAAGAAATTCCTCCCAACACATAATAATCAGAACAACAAATGCACTAAATAAAGACAGAGTATTAAAAGAAGTAAGGGAAAAAGGTCAAGTAACATAAAGGCAGGCCTATTAGAATTACACCAGACTTCTCACCAGAGACTATGAAAGCCAGAAGATCTTGGACAGATGTTATGTAGACCCTAAGAGAACACAAAGGCCAGCCCAGGCTACTATACCCAGCAAAACTCTCAATTACCATAGATAGAGAAACCAAAGTATTCCATGATGAAGCCAAATTCACACAATATCTTTCCACGAATCCAGCCCTTCAAAGGATAATAAAGGGAAAACACCAACACAAGGATTGAAACTACATCCTAGAAAAAGCAAGAAAGTAATCCTTCAACAAACCTAAAAGAAGACAGCCACAAGAACAGAATCCCAATTTTTAACAACAAAAATAACAGGAAGCAAAAATTACTTTTCTTTAAATTCTCTTAACATCAATGAACTCAATTCCCCAATTAAAAAGACACAGGCTAATAGACTGGCTACACACACAGGACCCAACATTTTGTTGCTTACAGGAAACTTACCTCAAGGAAAAGGACAGATACTATCTCAGACTGAAAGGCTGGAAAACAATTTTCCAAGCAAATGGTCCGAAGAAACAAGCTGGAGTAGCCATTCTAATATCAAATAAAATTGACTTTCAACCCAAAGTTATCAAAAAAGACAAGGAAGGACACTTCATACTCATCAAAAAAAAAAAAAAAAAATCTACCAAGATGAACTCTCAGTTCTGAATATCTATGCTCCAAATACAAGGGCAGCCACATTCATTAAAGATACTTTATTAAAGCTCAAAGCACATATTGCACCTCACATGATAATACTGGGAGACTTCAACATGCCACTCTCACCAATGGACAGATCCTGGAAACAGAAACTAAACAGAGACACATGGACACTAACAAAAGTTATGAAACAAATGGATTTAATAGATATCTACTGAACATTTTATCCTAAAACAAAAGGATATACCTTCTTCTCAGCGCCACATGTTACCTCCTCCAAAAGTGACCATATAACTGGTCACAAAACAGGCCTCCACAGATAAAAAAATATTGAAATTATTCCATGCATCCTATCTGATCACCATGGACTATCTTCAATAACAACATAAATAATAGAAAGTCAACATTCAAGTGGAAACTGAACAACACTCTACTTAATGATTCCTTGGTCAAGGATGAAATAAAGAAAGAAATTAAAGACTTTCTAGAGTTTAATGAAAATGAAGCCACAACATACCCAAACTTATGGGACACAATGAAAGCAGTCCTAAGAGGAAAACTCATAGCCCTGAGTGCCTCCAAAAAGAAACTAGAGAGAGCATACGCTAGCATCCTGACAGCACACCTAGAAGCTCTAGAAATAAGGAAGCAAATTCACCCAAGAGGAGTAGAAGGCAGGAAATAATCAAACTCAGGGCTGAAATCAACCAAATGTAAAGAAAAACAATTATTCAAAGAATCAACCAAACCAGGACCTGGTTCTTTGAGAAAATCAACAAGATAGATAAATCCTTAGCCAGACTAAATAGAGGGCACAGGGACAGTATCCTAATTAACAAAATCAAAAATGAAAATGGAGACATAACAACAGAACCTGAGGAAATCCAAAACATCATCATATCCTACTACAAAAGGCTATACTCAGCAAAACTAGAAAACCTGGATGAAATGGACAACTTCCTAGACAGATACCAGGTGCCAAAGTTAAATGAGGATCAGATTAATAATCTAATCAGCCCCATTTCTCCCAAAGAAATAGAAGCAGTCATCAATAGACTCCCAACTAAAAAAAGGCCAGGACCAGATGGGTTTAGTGCAGAGTTCTATAAGACCTTCAAAGAAGACCTAATTCCAACTCTCCTCAAATTATTCCACAAAATAGAAACAGAAGGTATTCTACCCAATTCATTCTATGAAGCCACAATTACTCTGATACCTAAACCACACAATGATCCAACAAAGAAAGAGAACTTCAGACCAATTTCCCTTATAAATATTGATGCAAAAATGTTCAATAAAATCCTCGCAAACCGAATCCAAGAACACATCAAAACGATCATCTATCATGACCAAGTAGGCTTCATCCCAGGGATGCAGGGATGGTTTAATATATGGAAATCCATTAACATAATCCACTATATAAACAAACTCAAAGACAAAAACCACATGATCATCTCGTTAGATGCTGAGAAAGCATTTGACAAAATCCACCACCCCTTGATGATAAAAGTCTTGGAAAGATCAGGAATTCAAGGCCCATACCTAAACATAATAAAAGCAATATACAGCAAACCAGTAGCCAACATCAAACTAAATGGAGAGAAACGTGAAGCAATCCCACTAAAATAGGGACTAGAAAAGGCTGCCCAATTTCTCTCTACCTATTCAATATAGTACTTGAAGTCCTAGCCAGAGCAATTCAACAACAAAAGGACATCAAGGAGATAAAAATCGGAAAGGAAGAAGTCAAAATATCACTATTTGCAGATGATATGATAGTATATATAAGTGACACTAAATATTGCATCAGAGAACTCTTAAACCTGATAAACAGCTTCAGTGCAGTAGCTGGATATAAAATTAACTTAAACAAATCAATGGCCTTTCTCTACACAAAGGATAAATGGGCTGAGAAAGAAATTAGGAAATCAACACCCTTCACAATAGTCACAAATAATATAAAATACCTTGGTGTGACTCTAACTAAGGAAGCGAAAGATCTGTGTGATAAGAACTTCAAGTCTCTGAAGAAAGAAATTGAAGAAGATCTCAGAAGATGGAAAGATCTCCCATGCTCATGGATTGGCAGGATTAATATAGTCAAAATGGCTATCCTGCCAAAAGCACTCTACAGATTCAATGCAATCCCCTTCAAAATTCTAACTCAATTCTTCACTGAGTTAGAAAGGCCAGTTTGCAAATTTGGAATAATAAAAGACCTAAGATAGCAAAAACTATTCTCAACAATAAAAGAACCTCTGGTGGAATCACCATGCCTGACCTCAAGCTGTACTACAGAGCAACTGTGATAAAAACTGCATGGTACTGGTATAGCGAGAGACAGGTAGATCAATGGAATAGAATTGAAGATCCAGAAATGAATCCACACACCTATGGTCACTTTATCTTTGACAAGGGAGCTAAAACCATCCAGTGGAAAAAAGAAAGCATATTCAACAAATGGTGCTGGTACAACTGGCGATTATCATGTAGAAAAATGCAAATTGATCCATTCTTATCTCCTTGTACAAAGCTCAAGTCTAAGTGGATCGAAGACCTACACATAAAAACAGAGACACTGAAATTTATAGGGGAGAAAGTGGAGAAAACCCTTGAAGATATGGGCCCTGGGGAAAAATTCCTAAACATAACAGCAATGGCTTGTGCTGTAAGATCAAGAATTGACAAATGGGATCTCATAAAATTGCAAAGCTTCTATAAGGGAAAAGACACTGTCAATAAGACAAAAAGGCCACCAACAGATTGGGAAAGGAATTTTACCAATCCTAAATCTGATAGGGGACTAATATCCAATATATACAAAGAGCTCAAGAAGCTGGACTCCAGAAATTCAAATAACCCCATTAAAAATGGGGTACAGAGCTAAACAAAGAATTCTCAAGTGAGGAATACTGAATTACTGAGAAGCACCTGAAAAAATGTTCAACAGCCTTAATTATCAGGGAAATGCAAATCAAAACAACCTTGAGATTCTACCTCACACCAATCAGAATGGCTAAAATAAAAAATTCAGGTAACAGCAGATGCTGGTGAGGATGTGGTGAAAGAGGACCACTCCTCCATTGCTGGTGGGATTGCAACCTGGTACAACCACTCTGGAAGTCAGTCTCGCAGTTCCTCAGAAAATTGGACATAGTACTACTGGAAGATCCAGCAATCCCTCTCCTGGGCATATACCCAGAAGATGTTCCAACTGGTAATAAGCACACATGTTCCACTATGTTGATAGCAGCCTTATTTATAATAGTCAGAAGCTGGAAACAACCCAGATGTCCCTCAAGGGAGGAATGGATACAGAAAATGTGGTACATTCACACAATGGAGTACTACTCAGGTATTAAAAACAATGAATTTATGAAATACTTGGGCAAATGGATGTATCTGGAGGATATCATCCCAATCACAATAGAAGTCATTAAAATATGCACTCACTGTAAGTGCATATTAGCCCAGAAACTTAGAATACCCAAGATACAATTTGCAAAACACAAGAAAATCAAGGAGAGAGAAGACCAATGTGTGGATACTTCATTCCTCCTCAGAATAGGAAACAAAATACCCATGAAAGGAGTTACAGAGACAAACTTTGGAGCTAAGAGAAAAGGATGGACTATCTAGAGATGACTCCACCCGAGTATCCATCCCATAATCAGCCACCAAACCCAGACATTATTGCATATGCCAGCAAGATTTTGCTGAAGGGACCCTGGTATAGCTGTCTCGTAGGAGGCTATGCCAGTGCCTGGCAAATACATAAGTGGATGTTCACAGTCATGTATAAGATGGAACACAGGGCCCCCAATGGCGAAGCTAGAGAAAGCACCCAAGGAGCTGAAGGGGTCTGCAACCCTATAGGTGGAACAACAAAATGAACTAACCACTACCCCCAGAGCTTGTGTCTCTAGCTGCATATGTAGCAGAAGATGGCCTAGTTGGCCATCACTGGGAAAGTGAGGTTCTTTGGTCTTGCAAACTTTATATGCCCTAGTACAGGGGAACACCAGGGCCAAGAAGTGGGAGTGGGTGGGTAGGGGAGCAGGATTGGGGGGGGGTATAGGTAACTTTTGGGATAGCATTCTAAATGTAAATAAAGAAAATATCTATTAAAAAATTGATAAAAAATAAATAAACAAACTCCCAATTTGTCCTACCTACAAATGTGCAAGGAAAAACATGGAGCAGAAAATGAGGGAATGGGGAACCAAAGACTGGCCCCATTTGGGACCCATTCCATGGGAGAGAGACAACTCATGACACTATTAATGATACTTTGCTATGTTTGCAGACAGGAGCCTAGCAAGACTGTCTTGTGAGAAGCTCCACCCAGCATATGATAGAAACAGATCCAGAGACCTACAGCTAAATATCAGGTGGAGCACAAGGAGTCTTGTGGAAGAGCGGGGAAAGGACTGAGTGGGCTGGAGAGGTCAAGGATATCACAAAAAGACCACGAGTCAAGTAACCTGGGCCCACTGCAGCTCCCAGAGACTGAACCACCAAACAAAGAGCATGGACTTAGGCACCCTACACATTTGTAGAAGATGTGCAGCTTGGTCTTCATGTGGGTCCCTAACAAGTGGAGCACGAGTTGTGTCTGACTCTCCTGCCTGCCCCTACCTGGACTACCTAGTTGGGCCTCAGTGGGAGAGGATATACCTAGTTCTGCCGGGACTTGATGTCCCAAGGTTGGGTGGTACCCAAGGTGGCCTGCCCTTCTCTGAGAAGGAAAAGGAGGAATGAGAAGAGGGATTTGCAAGGGTAGGAGAGGGAGGAGAGAAGGGGGCTTCGATCAGGATATAAAATGAACAAAAATTATTGAAAAGTTAAAAAATGAAAATCTGCCCTAACCCTAGATGTTAAGGAGATACTAACAGTGGCCATGAGCACAGTCTTCAGAGCTATTTTCATTACAAATGGAGAAGCAAACTTGTGTGAAACATTTTCCATCACATGCCATAAACATCCTACTTCATTTGTGTATATTTCTGTGGCTATTCCATACTGTGATTATATGAAATTAACTACAAAGATATAAAAATCAACCCAGGTTCCAAATAGGGATATCATTTAATAAACAGTGTAATTTAATCCTAATCATCATTAGAAAATCATCAAAAGCTTGTTGTTAAGCTAATTATAAACTTTCCCCTGTAAATTACAATAAATCTCTTCATAGCTAATCTGCAGAATTTGTTTAAGAAGTTTCATACAATCTGTGACATATTTTCTTCAACCCATGTTTCAACTTCAGCCAGACATTCCTACGGATCCCACCCTGCTTCACCAATGGAAGCACTCTCGGGATCCCCAGTGGTGGGAACTGTGTATTTCCTGCATTTATTTCCTAAAAGTTCCTTTTCAGATTAGTTATCTTTCTACCTCCTTCATGTGAAGTCAACTAAGTAAAGAGGAAATAGCAAATTCAATCACAGCAGTTAAACAAGTATTTATTTAGTAAAGCACTTTCTTGCAATTCTGACAACAGACAGATGATTTGGATTTCCAATATTTAAGAGAAATATAAAGTGGCCTGTATACATTAAACTTTTAAAAACTTCAGTCTTATACTCAAGTGGGTAACAAAGGAAGACTTCTTGAAGGACAAAGGCATACTGCCTTCATGAGCACGTAACACATCTCTGCAAAACTGCAGCAGAGTGGTAATTAGGTCATGTGAAACATTTCAATACACTGCTCAGTCTCCAGTGCACACTAGCTTTCCCTTCTGTGGCAAAAATAAAAATGAAGGTGCCTGTCTCTTTCTTGTTGCAAAGATAAGGTGTTACTATTTTCAGATTACAAGCCAGCAATAACCTTCAAAAAAAAAGTCAAAACTGATACAAAAAAGGAAGCTAAATTAAAAAGGAGCCATGAATAAAAAGCACCTCCTCTAATTGTGCATATTACTGCTATGAAAGAACCACAGAAGAAAGGAGCAACAGCCCAATACACAAACTATTATTTTGATGACAGGTTAAAAAAAAAGAAAGTTATCTTCAAAAACTATTTCAGAAGTCTCTAATATAAAATCATGAAAAAATATTTTTTCTATTATTTATTCCAGAACTGAAATTAGTCAGCCAATCCAGGTACAGGTAAACAAGTTCATTGTAAAAAAGAGATTTCTCAGCTGGGTGAAGCATTTGTTCACAGGCGTCATGACCTGAGTTTGGTCTACCAATCCTAAGAGAGAATTTGTCCTCTGACATACTTGTGCTTGCACGCGCACATGCGCACACAAACACATTTTCAAACTATGAAAGACACTTAGAGGAGAAAAGGGATGGCTCATACTCCCTTTAACAGCAACTTTAGCTGATCCTGAGGTTAGCTTGGGAAAGAAAGCAGAAGAGTTAGCACAGGAGTCCTCCATGCCAGCCAGCTTCTCTCACTTGGCTGCCCCTGCTTATGAGTGGACCATCCTATCCGTCTTCCTGACTGGAAGCTTTGCTCTTATAAGGAAAACCTTTTAGCTCAGTTAGCCCGACCATGTGCAGCATGTGGGTTCCCTGTTGGGCGAGGGACCCAGTGCACTGCTACTTTCCCTTCACCTACTCAGAGACAGGCAGGATATAACCTTTTATGACAGACATTTTAGAGAGGCCTAATCATCACCAGTTTTTTAACAGTAAAAAAAAATCACTTTTATTTCTTTAGAGTAAGAACCACTCTGTAGAAATTATGTGCTTGTTTAATTTTCAAATTCTTACATATGTCTGTTAGAATATAAATATCAGGAATGCAGGTAGCCTATCTTTATTCCTCAACCATACTTCTACTCACCGAAAATTCTGCCTGTCAAAGCAGACAATTTTGTTGGAAGATGGGATAAAGCAGATTAAAAAACAATAGAAAGTGATGATGACACTTAGATTATTTGATTTGTTAATTATTTTGCTCTTAAAATAGCACTAACACAATTTGTCCTAAATTAAGATGTGTCAAAAGTTCCAGGCTATGCCATATACTATCTATACCATAAAATGGAGGGAAACCTTAGCTCAAATATAAAAGTTAAAAATATCTAAATCAGCCTTTTAACCCATTTTTCCTCTTCCACCATACACTCAATAAAATAAATGGAAAAAAATATCTAAATCAGATATGTTCGTCAGTGAGAAAACAGTCAAAATATATAAACTATATGTCCCAACTTTGTAAAAATAAAAATGTGCACAATAAATTGTTACATTTAAAAAAATTTATGTAAGCCGGGCATGGTGGCACACGCCTTTAATCCCAGCACTTGGGAGGCAGAGGCAAGTGTATTTCTGAGTTCGAGGCCAGCCTGGTCTACAAAGTGAGTTCCAGGACAGCCAGGGCTATACAGAGAAACCTCGTCTCACTCCCTCCCCCTCCCCCCCCAAAAAAATTATGAGTCAGATTTGGTGGCACACACCTTTAATCCTAGCACTTAGGGGGCAGAGGCAGAAAGATCTCTGGAGTTCAAAGGCAGCTTGGTCTATATACTAAGCTCCAGGACACCAGGTCTTCTTCATAGACAGACTCAGTTGTAAAATACGATTTTATTAACATTAAAAATTGACTATAGACTTGCTTATATCTGACTGAGAGATTCAAAAACTAGTACCATTTGGGAAACTGAGTTAGGAAGGAGATATTTCTTACATTATAATTATACATGTTATTATAATTTAAGAATTTTAAGACCATGGCACCTCTTCCAGAAAACTAGGTAGGCTACATGTCCGCAGACCTTTGTCATGAACTAGCTTCCAACAGACCCAACCCTCAGTTGTCACTCCCCACTTGGCTGCTGTGTCCCAGTTGCCAATAGACAGCCCCTGTCCTGGTAGGCCACCCACCTTGCAGGAGGACCTTCCCACTCTCTGTTCCCTCAGGTAGACATACCCTGTGGAACTAGGTAAGCTGCCCCACGAGAACTTGCTCCACTCTTTCAGTGGCCCCCCTGCAACTGTATCCCTAGAAAGTATAGGACACTATAAAAAAGACCAAGCCTAAGAATAATAGGAATAAAAGAAGAATTCTGCTCAAAGTCTCAGAAAATATTTTCAAGAAAATCATAGAAGAAAATTTGACTAACCTAAGAAGGACATGCTTATAAAGGTGCGAGAAGCTTAGAGAACACCAAATAGATTGAACCAAAAGAGAAAGTCCTATCACCACATAATAATAAACACAAACGATACAGAACAAATATTCTTGCAGAATATTGAAAGCTGCAAGAAAAAAGAACCTATTACATAATACTAGAATTATACCTGATTTCTCAATAGAGACTGTAAGTCAGAAGGGCCTGGACAGATGTCCTGAAGACTCTGGAGAGCACAGATGCCAGCCCAGACTACTATACCCAACAAAACTTCCCATCACCATAGATGGAGAAAACAAGATATTCCATTATAAAGTCAAATTTAAACATCTATGTAGAAATCCAGCCCTACAGAAGGCTCTAGAAGGAATAATCCAACCTGTTCAGGTTAACAACATTCATGAAAACAAAGGAAATAAAAACACCACCACCACCACCACCACCACCACCACCACCACCACCACCACCACCACCTCCCTGGTTTGAAAAGGAATGGCACCCATAGTCCCATGTGAATGAAATGTTTCCTAATGATATCCTGCTAAACTCAGATTGATGTCTATCCTAAACCCCATCAGATATTCTTTATCTAGCAACTGATGAGAGCATATTCAGAGATCCACAGGCAAACATTAAGTAGAATTCAGAGAACCCCAAAAAGACAGGGAGGAAGGACTGTAGGACTCAGAGGAGCAGAGGAAACCAGAACAAGCCTACAGAATCAACTTAGCAGGCTTCACAGAGGCTCACAGACACTGAAGTGGCAATTGCAGAGCCTGCATGGGACCATATGTTGTAGCTATTCAGTGTAGTGTTTTTGTGTGACTCCTAACAGTGAGAGTGGGAGTGTCTTTGACTCTTTTGCCTGTTCTTTGGACTGGGTTGTCTTGTCCAGCCTTAATATGAGGGGATGTGCCTAGTCTCACTGCAACTTCTTTGTTTGATATCCATGGGAGGCCAGCATTTTTTTTCTAAAGGGGAAAGAAGGAGCAGTAGATTATGGGGGTGGGATACTGGGAGGAGGGAAAGGAGGGGAAATGGTGGATTGTATATATCGTATGAGAGATGAATAAATTAAAAAATTTAGTATTGAATGTTTTCTTTTTTCTAACTTTTTCCAACAGAACGTAAGTTTACTATAGTTATGCTAAATTCACTTAGATATAAACCTTCTAATATCGGCCATCATTGGGAAGAGAGGCCTCTTGGTCTTGCAAACTTTATATGCCCCAGTACAGGGGAATGCCAGGGCCAAGAAATGGGAGTGAGTAGGTAGGGGAGCGGGGGGGGGGGGGGCGGGGGAGGGTATAGGGGACTTTTAGGATAGCATTTGAAATGTAAATGAAAATATCTAATAAAAAATTGAAAAAAAAAGGATTGGTAAGGAAGAACAAAACTTTAAGAACAAAAAAAAATCCTGCTAATAATTTTTATTAATTGCTTTATTTTATAATATATTTTCTTCCTTCCACTAAGTTCTATTACTTTTACATTAGGAATTAAATTAAGATGGTATCATGAGAGATAAAAACTAAATCTATCATAATTCACTTTCCCTTGCATTATATTAACTTCACTGAGAAACAGTGCTGAAATATCTCTCACTAAATGCCTGTATTATTAGAGTACCAATTTACTGTTTGGCTCAAAATCATGGACTGTCAAAAGGCAGGCAAACAGGAAACAAGGTGCTTGGATTTGAAAGAGTAGGAGAAATAAAGTTAACTCACTTTGATTGTGACAACTTATTCAAATAATTTCTGATTCCTGTGTGGACTTAAAACCATGTGAAAGAATCAGTAAATGCTTAGTATGAAAGGCCTCTCTGTTTCCACATTAACCTAAACCAAAAGAAGAACTTTATAAAATAATCAAATAAAGAGTTAAGAAATGGAAACATGAATTCTGGGAACTCAGTTTCTTTAGCCATTGTGAGATGTACAAAGGTTCAGAAAATTTTGAGAATTCATGAAAAAAAAAAAATCAGTAATATACATATAAGCCACTAGGTAAGAGATTCTTGTTAGAATGAAGTTAACATGAAACACTGAGGAATTAGGACTTTTAGTTTTACATTTTCCTTTTATTTTGGGTTTTTGGTGGGAGTTACCAAAGCCTTTGTGTTGTCAAGAACAACATGTGTTTGAGGGAAAGACTGACAGAAAGTGGGGCCCATGAGGGCACACGGGTAAGCAGGACTTACACATTAACATGTTTATTTAAATGTTAGTAAATATATAAACATGTTAGAGGAAAGACTCAATCAACATTCATGGTTTCTGGATGTATTTTTATGCTCACTGCTATGGATTAAGTACTGCTGAAGCTATTAAGCATACTGCAAAAACGACCACCCACACAGAGTTTAAAGAAAAACATTTTAAGTAAATCACTGCCCTTACCTCTCGCTTGTCTAAGGCAGCATACTCAGCTTCTATCTCTTCAGCCTCCGGGTCCCGAGAGAACACCATCTGAGACTCCAGGCTGAGGGCCAGGTCTTTGTGGTGCTGCTTTTCCGCACAATCACAAGGAGTATCTTTATTCTCATTTTCAGCAAACAAGTCTCCTCCATGTTTTACTAAAAGCTAAAAAAGATTTTTTAAAATAACTCACAACTATAAATTTGATTAAGTTATTTCATGTTACAAATGAAATTAAATGTATAACTGGCATAACAAAAATGTAACAGCAGACAATGTATCTAAATGTATTTTAATATAAAATTAAAATATAATTAAAATTTAAGTTAAACATATAATTAAAGTGAAAATATGTTTTAAATAATAAGAGGCATTAGTTAGCAATGACTTTTATTTTTACAGTTGGGAATTCTTGTTTTAATAATAAATTAGTTTCTTTGGCTAAAATCAAACTCTTAAGTATTCTGTCAATTTCCCGCAACCAAATACAACTGCACTTAAATATAAAGAAGATTATAGTTATTCAATACTTAAATTTTAACAATTTCCCATGATTTTTCTTTCTCTCCTGTACTTTTGGTCAACCATGCTATTCATTCTTCTCACTGTCCTCTGTCCACTGTGTCTGTGTTTCTCTAATGTCCCCAAGATCCAGGCTGTGTGTCAGCTTAGGCCAGCAGTAACTGCATCAACCTTAGCTCTGTCACTCCCGCTGGCACACTGATTCCCAACTTTACTACAGAATGGAGGCATGCAGGCTACTGTAAACCTTTAGGGCTTTACACTGTCCCCATATGTGGTTTCCGGGAGGTCACAGCTGGCAAGACCGTTCCAGCATAGCACTTTCAGTACTATGCAAGGATGATTTGGGCACCTTGATAGTCCTAGGAGGTGGACCTGAAATAGTCTTATTTTTATAGGAGAGATTTTAATGTGGACTGTGCTCAAAGCTAGAGGTTGTTGTTTTTTCATCTGAATATGACAGAAACTTGACAATGACAGAAATAAGAGTCTTATTAAACTACAGATTCAGATTCAGCTGGTTTGTCATCAGGCTATAGTTTCTGCATTTCCAGTAAGTTTTCAGAAGGCTGACGCCAAGACCAGCTGGTCTCCTTTTCAAGTAACATGTCAAGAAGCACTCACTGCTTTAAAAGTATTTTAAACCTAATCTATATTCCAACCAATAGGCTAATAGTTCTTTATTTCCTTGCATAAGATTACTTCTCCATTAAATTTTTTGTATAGTTCAGTTTTCTGGACCTGACCCTAATGACTAGCATTTAGTGGCTTTTGCTTAATATGACCTACTCTTCCCTTTTTTTTTTTTAAGTCACTCATTATTATTTCGTATTATTTCCCTACACAATTCTTCAATCTCAAGATACTTGAAGCCTGGATAGCACTTTTAAATCTGCCGCGTAAAATAATCACTAGAGGAACAGGCCAAAATACTCCTAGAATCTAATACTACAGATTTTGCTTTGGAGTCTGGCAGTCAGGTGTTTAATATAATCAGAAAACTGAAGTTCGGATAGGAAGTTACATAGATGCTGATCTGGAGGAGTCCTGTTTCTTTTGTATTAAAACTCTAGGTGCTAGCTAAAACCAACACAATTAGGTAGACTCTTCAGTCAGACTGGTGAATGGTTTTTATGGATTTCAATGAAGTGTGAAATACTGATAGCAGCTGAAAATGTTAAACAGGTTCTATGGGCTGTAATAAAGGGAGAACTGTGACTTACCATGCATGTTTTTCTGGTGACTTTTACTTGATCCAACCATTAGTTACAGATACAACTCTAAGCATTTAGGGTCAAATGTACAGAAAATATGTGATATACCAATAATTTTCTTTTTTTTTTTCCTTGTTCCGGTCAACCCTGCTTGCTCTGGTAGGCCCTGCTCGCTCCGGTCGGTCCCACTTGCTCAGTCCCTGCTCTCTACGGTCCAAGGATTCATTTATTATTATTATTCATAAGTACACTATAGCTGACTTCAGATGCACCAGAGGAGGGCGTCAGATCTCATTACTGGTGGTTGTAAGCCACCATGTGGTTGCTGGGATTTGAACTCATCACCTTCGGAAGAGCAGTCGGGTGCTCTTACTCGCTGAGCCATCTCACCAGCCCACCAATAATTTTCATAAAAATGTTTTTTACCAAGTGTGATGTACTCTTAAAAACTAAGCCTTTACGCTCCAGCCATTTACAGGACCATTATTATAGGTTAATCACTAATAGAAATAAAATGTGGCCTACTGACTATGACTACCTTGGGGAAGTCTACCAAAGGGGAAAAGTGTTGTAGAGTTTTGTTAGATTATGCGAATTGATATAACTTTCATCAAAGTTCATTCCTATTCCAAAGCAGAAAAGAAAAGCTCTTAGTTACAAAAAATCCAGAATATTATCACGTTAAATTCCTAGCAGTTTTATATACTACTAAAACTTTTTTTTTGTGTGTTGGGCATCCATTCAGAGAATTTAAGTCCTCTGTGTTATTAAAGCAAATGCATAGTATACATTGGTAATGCTATATACATGCATATGTATGAATGGGTATGTACAAAGCATAGCTGTGTGTGTATACACACACACACACACACACACACACACACACACACACACACATGAGGGGGGTACAGTGAGTAAGGATGTTTGTGAGGTATGGTTCCTTTTCCCAATTCTTTGTATTTCATGGAGGGCTATCGCAAACTGGGTCAAATCAAGCTGGCTGCCTCTTCTGTATGGATTTTAATATTCTTAAACACTTTAAATAACCTGAAGAATATTTCATGACACTTAAGAGTTGTAAGAAAATCAGTTCGCAATGTTCACAAACTAACAATGTATTGGAACACTGATATACTTCTTTGTTTACATATTTACATACAGTCACTCGTAGGCTACACTGGCTAAGTTGCCTAAAATATTTATTATTTAGGCTTTAACAGAAAAAAATTACTAACTTAAATAATTCTCTGGCATATGAAGACATTAAAGTTATAAGAATATTATTTATAGTTTATCTGTAATATATATCATGTAAGCATTTCTTTATTAAAAAAATATTTTCTATGTATTAGTCTTTCGCCTGCATGTATATGTACCACATGTATACAGTGCTTTCCAAAGCCAGAAGAAGGCATTGGATTTCCTAGAACTAGAGTTACAGAAAATTGTTGGCTGCTCTGTAATTGCTGGAACTAGAACTCTGATCTGGAAGAACAGTCAGTGTTCTTAACTGCTGAGCCACCTCTCCCCCTTTATCTTATACACTTAGACATTTAATTGCATATTTATATTTTGAATGTGGAATACGCAGATGGCATGATGGGTGGGTGGGTGGCGATCAGATGACCATTTGTAGGAATTGGTCCTTTCCTTTCACCATATTGGTCCTGGGGACTGAACTCAAGTTACCAGGCTGGGTAGCAAGAGCCTTTACACAATGAGCAATCTCACGAGCACAAACTACTAACTTTAAACAATTAAATCTACTCTTTGCATACTTATTATCTCAAAAATAATTTTAGATCATTATTATTTATCAAATTTCAGGTTTTCTTATTTAAGGAAGTTTTGAAAAATATAAAGGTGAAGAGTTAAAGCATTTGGTATAAAGAGAGCAGCCAAAACAGATTTAAAAAAAAGATGACCAGGCCTGCGGTACATACCTGTAATTTAGGAGGTGGAAACAGGAGAACCAAATTCAAGGTTATACTTAGCTATATAAAGTCAAGCCTGGGCTCTAGGAAAGTGTGTCTCAAACAAGAGCAACAACAAAGGAAGGGGCTGACTAGAGCCACACAGACAATGAAGAGTCAAATTCTGCTAATGAGCAGAATCAATGTGATACAATGAGAGAGAAGGAGGAGCATGTGTGAATAATCCAGGGTACGAAGGTATTGCAGAGAATGGAGAAGGAGGAGCATATGTGAATAATCCAAGGGATGAAGGTATTGCAGAGAATGGCAGCATCAGTAAGAGAAACCAGATACTCAAGCTAGTAGAGAGGTGACTGAGCCCAGCTTTAGAAACACTGAATTTGAGACTGCTACAGTCTACTTACAAGGAAGTCAACACAGAAGCAACAAAGCATGAGAAACTTCATTGGAGTCAGCCAAGGCATCAGAGACAAAGACACAGATACAATTCTGTACAAGGCCTTTAATACCTTGCTATCTGAGGGCTCTAAAAGCATTTTATAATTAAGGTTATAATTTTCATGCTATGCATAGTGTGAGTATATGTGTACAGGGAAACACTTATGGGAAAATAGTACCCAGGGAGGAGTATTGCTATAAACATTTCATTTCGATGATTCAAAATGAGGACCCACAGATGGGCATGGTGACCCTTGCCTTTAAGCCACGTATTCAGGTGGCAGGTGGATCTCTGATTTCGAAATCAGCCTGTTCTACATAGTAGTACCAGGACAGCCAAGGCTACATATTAGAGATGCTTGTCTCAAAAGCAAGCAAGCAAGCAAGCAAGCAAGCAAGCAAGCAAGCAAGCAAACAGACAGACAGAAAGAAAACCAGGAACCACAGGAAACTCCAAATTATTAAATGCAGAAGAAACTGTCAAAGAATAAGTTTCTAAATTCTTTTCTTTTTTAGATTTTATTTATGACTATTTTGCTTGCATGTATACATATTACCATGTGAGTGCCTGAAGTTCGGAAGAGGATGCTGGATACCCTAGAACTGGAAACAGGTATGGTTGTGAGGCACCATGTGGGTGCTGGGAACCTAGGACTCTTGGGGCAAGAACAACAAATGAGCCATCTTTGAGCCACATAACTCACTAAATTCTACTCTTAAATAAACACACTGTTGTGTTTTGAATGTGAAACATGCCCACCCCACAAGGCTCATGTGTCTGAACTTCTGATTTCCAACTAATAGTAATGTTTTGGAAGGCTGTGGAACCCTTAGGAGTAGAGTCTCACCGTAGGAAATGGGTCACTGAAGTAGGCTATAAGGTTTTCTTATTTTATAGTATTTTATAGTGTGTTTTGTTGTTGTATGTTAAGAATGTACTAGTAAGAGTGAGGAGAGTAGGCTAGTGAGTTTTGAACTTGTACAGCCCAGTCCCACTGTCTGCTTTCTACTCTCTCAAGGACTGAGAAGTTCCAGATGTACCCTCTTCTCCCTTAGAGCCACTCATCTTAACATACTATGATTAACTACAACTTCAAACTATGAGTCAAAAAATTTCTCTCCAAAGTTACTTTTGTGAGTATGAGTGCCTTAAGTATTTTGCCAAAGCAAAGAAAAAACTAATACATATAAGGAAAAGAATCAAAATTAATAACTAGAGAATGCTTCCTTAAATATGAATCCCTAAAAGTTAAAAAAAAAATAGATTGGACCTACTGGGCTTGGGGGAGTAATCTCTAAGTTTAAAGATTATGCAGAGAAAGTGGGACATATTTTACAACAAGCGTTAGTGAATCAAACCTTAGTGACTAAGGGGGCTTTAAAATCATCCTGAGATTTATCCCAAGCATCCCAGAGAAAACTATCACAAAATGTGTCATAAGTAGCAACAAGACCATGGACATATCTGCCCCTTCCATCACTAGATGGTCTCACAGTTTTATAAAAACTAATAAATATCTGGTGGTATTTTGTCACACAATGTATATCATTATATGATACCTGGTACCACTAAGCATTAAGAATATTTAAAAATTATAGGAGTGGTACTTATTCCTATTATCCTTAAAATAAAAAATGTAAGCAATAAGGTAGAAAAGTTTAAAAGCATTTAAATTACCCATGATAGTAAATTTTATAAAATACATGATATTCTAGGAACTTTAGTTACATAGAGTTACATATCACCATGTGTTTAGGCACTTATGCTAGGACAACACTTCTAGTTTAATAATAATCATGACAAAAGGTCATTAGGGTTGTATAGTGGGGTCCAGAGCTGAGCAAGAACACAGTTATGACATTGGTGATAAACTTTAAGTGGGAAAATACTATCCTGAAATTTGTCAATAAATGCTAGAATAAATGAGAGGTGTTCATAAGGCTCCATTTGGAATGTTTGGAATATAAAAAATGAGAA
Organism: Mus minutoides; assembly: GCA_902729485.2. Classification (NCBI taxonomy): domain Eukaryota; kingdom Metazoa; phylum Chordata; class Mammalia; order Rodentia; family Muridae; genus Mus; species Mus minutoides. The sequence goes on along the minus strand of LR749515.1, from coordinate 4,054,948 downwards.
CGGTCACCAAGCAGAATGGCTCATGTGATGTGATATGCTGGCAGTGCAAACAGATAACACACCTATGAAGGCAGGCAACCATGAGGCCTTACAAATACTATAAAACATACCCCTCTGGGAGCAACAATAACATACAATAAAATTACCACCCCATTTTTTAACAATTTAATATGTACAACATTGTAAATATACTTTAAAACCAGCCAGTACTTAGCATTCCTTACTAGGAATTATTAGAAGCAAGTTACTAAAGCAGAAATTAAAATATTATTGCTACTAACAAGAACAAGCTATTTCTACCTTAACACATTTAAGACCCATCTAGTCCCACACATGTGAGTGAGTCACCACACAGATTGCTCCCTAGGAGGTGAGCACAGAAAAGGCCTAAATAGCTGTCTCTGCCCAACAGAGAAAGAAAAGCCCATGATCAGGCCATAGAGTCCCACCAATCCCCGAGCTTGCCCCAAGACTGGGCTATAAAATCTTACCAATCCCAGAGCATCCTGGAAAGCTCCACCCCACAAGAAACTATATAGTCTGGCTCCTACTCAGTTCTTTGCTTATTCTCTCTTCTCTTCAAGATATGGAAGTTTTAGAAATTGTCTATTAAATTTTCAGCAAACAGACAAAACCCCTACTATTTTCAGTATGATAATATTGAACTGTTAATATCTTATAAGATATTAACAATTATTCTTATTTATTTTTATTACTTTATATTCTGAAAAGCTGCACTTTGGTTGTAGTTCCCTAAAGCAGTGTAAGGGCTTATAAAGGCACTTACCAAGGGCTTTGTTTCTTTTAGAATGACTAGAGGTGAGAACTGCTAAGACCAAGCAAACCCTGACAACCACATACTATCAGCATACAATCTGCTAGCACAGAATACTGAAAAGCAAGCAGGTTTTACCTCTACACAGGCTTTCATCCCTGAGGCTGCAGCATAGTGAAGGGGTGTGTTCTTTTTGTTATCCACTGCATCAATAGCCGCTCTCTCATATTCGCCTTGGTCAAGTTTTGCTCCTTTCCATCGTAAGATCATCTGCAGACAATCTGCCCTTCTGAAATCATCTTCCACAGGCCGTGCTAAGCGAGGATGAAGGGTTCCTTCAGATATCATGATTTGAGGTCCCATACACAACAAATGCATAGATGTTTCATTGTGCACATTCCGTTTATTTGGGTTTCCATCTCTACCAAAAAGAAAAGTCCTAAAATGGAAAGGAAGGATAAAAACAACTTTTTCCTACCTAAAAATACAGAGAAGATAACAATTTTAAGGGTAAAGTCTACTTCAAAGCTAAAAGTCCAATTTTTATTGAGGTGTGTCAATGACTAATTCACTTAATTAGATGGAGAGCCAGCAAAATAGCTTAGAAGGCAAAGAGCTTGTGACAAAAGGCTGACAATCTGAGTTTCATTCATAGAACTCAAGTAGCAGGACAGAAATGACTCTTTAAAGTTGTCCTCTGACATCCACCATGAGCTGTGGCACATGTAATGAAGGCATTCATGTGTATGAATCATACACATGCATGACAGAAGTAAACTTTAGTGCCTATAAAGCAATGAGACTAACAAGGAAAAGGGAAAAAGAAAAGGAAACGGAGGGCAGAGGGTGTTACACAGCAAAGGGTTACGTAAATAAAAGAATAAAAATTTAAAATAAAGAAAAAGTTCTAACATGGCATTTTTGTTCAGTTTATTTTTCTGTTGGCCATCTAGTGCTGGGCACGCAGCTTATCCTTAAGAGGTTCGAGGCCAGCCTGGTCTACAAAGTGAGTTCCAGTACAGCCAGGGCTACACAAAGAAACTGTCTCAAAAAACCAAACAAACAAAAAAAACCCAAAAAACAAAAAAAGAGTAGTTTGTTTTACCACTGAGACCCTCTTGGTGGAAACTAAATTTTCATTTACAAATGGATATCAATTGGAGACTGCTTCTGGGTTAGGGATGGGGGTTTGTATCCACTCCTTTAGCTCTAGGACCTCCAGATAAAGTTTCATACATTGGGTTTTATCACTACCAATTTATTAGAAAGTAAGAATTAGGAAGTTGTCAGTTGAATATAAAGAATGAGTCCTTCAAAATTTTAGCATTCACTTAAAAGAGCAAACTTTATTGTTAGCATTAAAGATTAGCAGTTGTTTTACTTGAAAGATTTAATTAGATTTTGAGTAAATGTCAGCCTAGAGTCTCAGCTCTCATTCACCATTTGAAAGCAGTGCTGTATTGCAGTGAGACCGATTAATAAAGAAACCATAACAGCCCCAAATGCCTAGAATAAATGCCCAGCCTTACATGGGATGTGGAAAATTGCAGAAGCGGAGGTGGAAAGAAGGTAAGAGCCAGGGGACAAGGAGCTGAGCAGCAAAAAGGTGTTTTCTAGGCATGACACAGCCACTGTTACATTCACTCTTTAACTCACAAAAGCTGTGGTGATTTGCACATGATTTGTACAAGAGTGGGTTATTCAGTATTTTACCATAAACTGGGGAGAGTCCAGGAGGCCACTCTCCTCTCAGGGGTCTGTTGGCAGCCAACAGTCCAAAGGGACCATAGCAGAACAATGTATACTCTTAAGGAGTGAGCGTGAAAATGAACAAAGAGGTCATAGTGTCTACTTTATATTTTAGGCAGCTTTTGTTGTATTTCTCAAGTCTCTTCTTTAACAGACAGCTTTTCCTGAGAAAATTTTTGTTGACCAGTTGATTGACAGATCCATTTGACTGACTCTTAGGAGAGGGAACACAGAGGAGTCACTTTTTTCTTTTTAAATAGAAAGCCTCCGGCTAGCTAATAATTTTATGTTTAACTGGTTATCTATTAAGGACATTCTAGGAAGTTCAGGACTCACAGCAGAGCTAAGATGACACAGATCTCCAGCCCAGGAATAGGAGTCCTGGGTTTAGACCTTAGTTGTTAATTTGGATAATGAGGAAGGGACTGTGTACCACACAGGGAAAGTGAAAGTCTTTACTCTCACTTCTAATGCTAACAGCCTTGAATTGCTCTTAATCTCCTCCAGCACCTTCCCCGTGGGAGATTACACTGCTCTGCAAAGGTCCCTTTGGCTACTTACTGTTCACTCTCACCCTTGAGAGTGCTCAACTTTCCTCTGTAATCCAATCTGTCTGTTTGCTACATTACAGTGTGGACAGAAATGTATTCAAAGCAACAAGTATGGGAACTACCTTTGAACTCAGAATAGATCATATAACATGGACAAGTCTCAATATTATACATTTTCAAAGATCACAAGCGTTTTCTTTTCACTGATCACTTATCAATGGGTTTAGAGAAATACTTACGCTAATATTCTATTCATTCCGTGTCTAGCAGCATAGTGTAATGGTGTGTTGTGCTGATAGGGTTCTCCATAAGAAATATTGGGATCAAGGGATTCTTTTAGCTGAGGATTATTTTCATATATTTGGCAAGCCAAGTTTTCATCACCATTGATGAGTGCTTTGCGGAATTTGGTGGTTGTATTTCCCATGTTTTGTTATTTTCTGATAGGCAGTGGCACGTTCTTTCTTCCTTCAGCCACTTCTTGAGTACTTCTACAACATGTTTCACATTCTAATGAAGGAGAAGTTATCAAGTTAGACCTTAACACTATAATTACAAAGCAGCATCCTAAAGAGACATTTACAAATGTTAATAATATCTGGGAAGCAGATGAAGGGAATACACACTGTTACATGCTGCCAAATGTATTGTATTTTTAATGTTGCTAAAATTAACTTCTTGTTAAAATTTAACATTTCCCCATACAAAGACTATATAAGGTTGTACAGCTGTACTTGACCTAGAAAAGTTGTCTACATATATAAACTTTCCTCCTCACATGAGCAGGAATCAACTGCCCTGAGCTTATGGCTAAATAAAATGATGGCTAATCTTGATGGTCAATCCAGTGACCTCAAGAATGAACAAAAAGCAGCTGAGCAAAGCTGCGGGGGATTTTCCAGACTGGATCATTTGAGGTAGGCAGACCCACCCTTAGCCTGGGCCACACATTCTAACAGCAGCCTACACAAAATCACATGAAAAAGGAAGCTGTTTTTGCTACTCATCTTCACTCTTGCTGTCAAATCCACCTATCCTGTTGCTAAAGCATTCACCTGCCAGTATTAGAACCTATTTCTTCAGAATTCTAATACAGACTGGAGACCAGCAGTTCTCTAGGAATACTCTAGAAACTCCAGCACCAGATTGGAATTACTGAGACACCCAGGCTCATTGACTAATGGACTCTTGATCTTCTTAAAAGGTCAAATGATAAGCCATTACTGGGCTACTAGGACTACAACCTATAAGCACTCTAATCAATCAATCAATCTCTCTCTCTCTCTCTCTCTCACACACACACACACACACACACACACACACACACACATTCAGGCTCATTCTATCAGTTTTATTCCTGTAGAAAACTCAACTAAAACACAGTCCAGTTAATTATATGCAGGTACTAATAAGTCAATTTGTGGGTCACTAAAAAAACAAAACAAAACAAGAAAACAAACAAACAAACAAACAAAAAACAACTGAAATTAAGAATTGTAGGTCTTCATGCAGAGACTGCCCCCCAACCCCAGGGATCCATCCCATATATAGTCACAAACCTAGACACTACTGTGGATGCTAATAAGTGCTTGCTGACAGGAGCCTGATATAGCTGTCTCCTGAGAAGCTCTACCAGTACCTGACATATTCAGAGGTGGATTCGCTCAGCCAACCATTGGACTGAGCTCAGAGTCCCCAATGGAGGAGCTAGAGGAAGGACCTGACATATTCAGAGGTGGATTCGCTCAGCCAACCATTGGACTGAGCTCAGAGTCCCCAATGAAGGAGCTAGAGGAAGGACCAAAGGAGCTGAAGGAGCTTGCAGCCCCATAGGAGGAACAACAATATGAACTAACCAGTATCCCTAGAGCTCCCAGGGACTAAACCACCAACCAAAGAGTAGACATGGTGGGACCCATGGCTCTAGCTGCATATGTAGCAGAGGATGGCCTTGTCGGACATCAATGGGAGGAGAGGTCCTTGGTCCTGAGAAGGCTTGATGCCCCAGTGTAGGGGAATCCCAAGGGAAGCGAGAGTGGGTGGGTTGGTGAGCAGGGGGAGGGGAGATGGGATAGGGGGTTTTTAGAGGGGAAACCTGGAAAGGGGATAACATTTGAAATGTAAATAAAGAAAATATCTAATAAAAAAGTGAATTTGGATAGTATTAAAAAAAAGAATTGCAGGTCTCGGGAAAAGTGAAACTGCAAGTACTTACAAGAAAGACTTAAAATATAAATACATGTATAACTACACAGAACACTCAAGATAATCACAGCAAACTAATAAAACTGGTCAGACAGAAGAAATGAAGATAATGATTATCCTACCTTTTAAAATCATTGAATATTCTTCTATTAAGGATTCAAAGCAAGGCTCAAAACATCAAATGCTTATCCACTCTACATGTGGGAAGAAGTCATGATAAGCATCTTGATGGGCAATGTGAGGTGGGGAAGGGGAAAGTGAAATGAAAAATAGATCTGAAATGTGAAATGCCAGATTTGCTAACGCCACTTTTAAGCAAGTGTTTTACCCCCTGAAAATGTCAAGTTTCCATCTGTACTGTAAGGAAATGACTATGTCTCAGACACAGGTATAAAGATTATAAGAGAAAGTTTATGTAAATTTTTTAAAACAGACCTTGTTTAAAGGGTTCAATGCTAGAATACCCTACCCTGTATCTATTCTTAAATTACTGTTGCTGTGATGGGACTGTCCCCCTAAAAGACCCATCTGTTAGGTCATCAGCCTATGAACCTACTAGAATTGAACTCTGACACTGAGAAAAATGCCTGTAAAGAGGATCCTGAGACCCAAGTCTCTTCTCCACTCTTCTTGCTTCCCTGTGACCTTGAGGTAAACAGAATTCCTCTACTCCATGTTCCCATCATACTGTACTGTGCCACCACAGGCCCTGATACCTCTGCAACTGAGCAAAAGCCCTTCCTCCTTTTTCTCAGGTATTTCATCACAGTAGCAGAACTACAATGAACACCATTAGCAACAAAGAAGACAGCACAAACAAGAACATAGATGGTATGAAAGAAAGAGCCCTCTGGAAGACATGGTGAGTATGCACAGCTGTTAGACTCTAGCACTGAATTACAGGTGGTAAAACTGAAAACAGGTTGGGACAGATAAGGAACTTACAACTTAATCTAAATGGACAGATAATTAAAAGTTTTTCTACAGGGCAGGGATATAATTGTTTTATTTCTTAGGGAATGTGTGAGACTAGAAGGCAGAAATGTAAATGCAGAGGATATATACATTATCCATTTTATTCAATGACAGGTTGGCTACCCAAGCCTAGCTTTAAAAAAAATCACTTGAAAAATAATATTCATACTGTACAATGAATTTTTTCAAGGCAATAACAATTTCAAAAAGAATACAATTTAAAGGATGGAAAAACCTTTCAGTTTCTTATAACACAGTAGTTTTCAAATGTGGCTATCCATCCCAATAACCTGGTGTATTTCAAAGAATCCTACTGAATAGATTAAATTCCAGAAAGTGTGTCCAGGTGTTGTACCTTTGATGTACTGAGGTTGTACTTAATATTGATGGTTAAAGCTCTTTGGCTGACTTCAATATGCAGACATTACTGTTTTAGTTTCCAACTATCAGGGTATGACATCAGCCAAGCCTATTTTAAAAACAGGAATTATGTGTTTAATACAGAACTACATCTTCTGGTTCATCATTATCCTTAATGAGGCCACAAATTAGGTGTTTACTAATGTTTCTGTTACTGGTTTTTAAAGTTTTAGATATACAAATATATTTATAGTAATTTTTAAAAATATGAATGTTGACTTCCCCCAAACAAACACCAAACCCAGAGCCTAGAACATAGCTTAGTCGGTAGCCTGCTTGTCAATCATGCACTAAGTTACAGATTTGATTCCCAGCTCCCAAAACACCAGGCATGGTGACACATATCTGTAATACCAGCCCTTGGGAGAAGGAGACAGGAGGGTCTGCAATTCAATCAAGATCATATTAGGCTAAATAGTGAGGTAGAGAGCACCCTGTGGAACATAAGACTCTGATTTTAAAAAAAGAAACACACACACACACACACACACAACCAGTCTATTTACCTAAAGATTTTCATTGTTAAATAACTACTTTATGTATGTCTATAAATATAGATACATTATTTTGTCATACTACTTGCAAAAAGAATTGCTGAGATTTTAGCCTGACATCCTACTTCATGGTCTCTTCTCAAGATGAAGAAGAAAACACTCTCTCATACTCTACACTTCTTACCAGATATTATAGATTCTTCTGGAATTTTTCAGGGACAACCTAGATTTTATTTTATTCTTCTGTTTAACAGGATGCAGGGTAGTCTATTCATTCTCAGTTGTCTATGGCTCTAAGCATTTAACTATGGTGGTCTATTCATTCTCAGTTGTCTATGGCTCTAAGCATTTAACTATGGTAGTCTATTCATTCTCAGTTGTCTATGGCTCTAAGCATTTAACTATGGTGGTTTGTTGTCCTATGGATAGCATCTCACTAAGAAACCTATGCTGGCTTAGTGATCCTTCTCTGTTTCACCTCCAGAGTGCTGAGAGTACAAGTGTGTGTCACTGGTCTGGCTTATGTTATTTTAATAAGAACTCCATTTAGCTTACTGTACATATTTATCTATACAAATATAAAAGATATATAGATTGTGAAGTATTTCTCTTAAGAATATGAAAATGTAACTTTGATTTAGCAAGAGATGCATGATTATAACAAATAAATATGTTTAAGAAGAAGCCAAGAAGGATGGGATTCACATGAACACAGTAACAGTAACATAGGCAACCTGAAGAAATGAAAACAGAAGCAAACACTCCAGACTATTCACCTCATATGTCAAATGACCCCTCCACAAAACTGTGCTCAAGTGGAAAAGGCATGATATCCATCTGCGCTTAGGTGCAACAGATTCTAGTCAAAGTATTCCAGGGCTCAAGTAATTTTGGAAACCTGAGTATATAATGTCCTCCAAGACTTTTGCAGTCCTGGGATGGAATGAGGACAGTCTTCAAGTTACCCATGCTTCCCAAACGAATTTGGAATATCTATGGTATCTACCCTGGAATTGACTGAAGTAATAAACACATTGGAGCTTTTTTGTCAGATGCTGAGAATCTAAAGAAGAAAACCAAATAGCAATATCACATAACAATTTTTAGTTATCAAATGACACCAGATTTTCAAAGCACTCATAAAGATTGTATTTCTTTCTCCTCCAACTCCTCCACCCTTTCTAAGACAATCATATACAACCAATAACCATTCTATGGTTGAGTACATTTAGACTCAAAGAATTTAAGAGTGAGTTCTGAGATTCCTAACTGTGGAAGAAGAGGAGAAATGGGTACAATGGAGGATTGAAAGTACGATTGACAAGCCGGGTGTGGTGGCACACGCCTTTAATCCCAGCACTCGGGAGGCAGAGGCAGGCGGATTTCTGAGTTCGAGGCCAGCCTGGTCTACAAAGCGAGTTCCAGGACAGCCAAGGCTATACAGAGAAACCCTGTCTCGAAAAACCAAAAAAAAAAAAAAAAAAAAGAAAGTACGATTGACTAAAAAAAATCAATGATACGATAAAAACAGATGTATAAAAGCTGGGTCTTAGACAGATGACTTAGCACTTAAAATGAGCAGAATGCATAGAAACAAACTCTTATCTAGGACTAATTGGCTATTCTGGGTCTTTTGTTGTTCCATATCAATTTGAAGATTTTCTTTCTATTTATGTGAAGAATAAGATGAGGATGTTGATTGTAATTTCATTGAGTCAGTAAATTGTTTTGGTAGGAAGGTCTTTTTACACAATGTAAATTCTACCAAGCTATATGTTTGGGAGGTCTTCAAATTCTAGTATGTTTCTTAATCTCTTTCTTCACTCATTTAAAGTTTCCCTTGTAGAGGTCTTTTTTTTTTTTTACCTCTTTTGTTATGTATATTCTAACTATTTTATTTTACCTGAGAACCTGGGAAGAGGCGCGTGCCCATGATCTCTTTCTCAGTATGCTTTTTACTCATGTATATTAATTTTATAAGTCAGTTATGTATCATTTTTATAAGTCAGATGTATCATAACACTTTGCTGAAATTATTGATAATTCCTACAAATTTTCTAGTCAAATTTTGGGAACACTGGGTAAAGATAATATAATCTTCAATTGAAAAAAATATGAAAATGTTCAGTCATTTTGGCCTTAGTGCCCTTAATACAATGCTGCTCAATTATAAACATTTCCTAAGTTGTTTATTAGATTAACAACATATTTTTTGATTTATATAAAAACATTAGCAAAATGTTCTGCAGGAACAATAATCTACATCAAAGATAAAAAGAAAAAACTAATAAAGCAATGGTATATCGGGGGTACTTTAAATAGTTACAAGATAACTTTAAAAAAATCAATACTCTAAATGTGCATTAAATATTACTGTTACTCATGCTAAAAGGCATAATGGCATCAAAAAGCTTCTTTGTGGCTTTGTTATTTTCAGTGCTGCCTCATTTTTAAAATCTGATCAATAAGCCTGAAAGTCTGCATATCATTTAAAAGCTTTAGTTCATGCCATTCAGATTCTCCTTAGAAGCATTGAGGAGAATGCTGCCAGCTATGTCCTTGTGTGTTCTCACATGCATAGCTGCTGTTATCTGAGGCAGTTTTCCATCCTTTGTCTAAATGAAAACCTTTAAGTGATATTTTCTATGTAACATGTAATATTTCATAAATGTATAAATTGGATTTATAGTACATTTCTTTTGGTGGTGCTATTATAAATGGTTCTTAAAAAAATAAAGGGCTAAGGAAATGGCTCAGTTGGTCACATGCCTGCTGAGCAAGAATCTCTAGCATACATGTAAAACTTGAACATGGCTACACATACATGCAACCCTAGCACTCTGGGAGGCAGAGGCAGATTCTTAGGTTATGCCAGCTAGCAAACCAAGTTGAATCAACGAGCTCTAGTTTGGTGAGACTGTCTCTCAAAAACTAAAGTGAAGAGCAATCACGAAAGATATCCAACATCAAACTCTGGCTGTTACATATATCTGCAACATGTGCACCAGAGTGCTTATGTACACAAACTTACACGAACAACCTCCCATACTCATGATTCAACTTGCACACTGGCCTTGTGAGTCTGCTAAATTCATTTCTTAGTCCGAGGAATTTGGAAAGTCCTAGATTTTTGGAGGGTAGGGTTGGGGTGTCTATATCACTTATAGTTTTATTCCTTTTACTTTTTACAGTACCAACAACAAAGATCTTTTTATTTTATTTAGTCAGCAGAAGATTGAGAAGAAAATTGTATTCAAATAATGTCCCTAATATATCTAATAATACTAAGTGAATAAAGTAAAATTACAATTGCGACACATGACATATATGACCCATGCTAACACCTCCTGTAATATGCTAACATGATATAATCTGACACTAAAAAAGATACTTAAGTTCTATAATATTTTCATGAAAATATGTCCACCAAATGAAAAAAAAATAGAGAAACAAGAATTGAGGCAATTTACCAAACTGCTGGTGAAAACTCTTGAAAAGTGTTAAGATCACCTAGGTGAGCAAAGACTGTACATCCACGCCCAGATTAGTGGAGACTAAGATACATGATGACTAAATGCTATGCCCTACATTATAAAATGAAAACAGAAGGCAATAATAGAAAACTGGTAAATATAAAGACAGTATGTATAGATGTTGGTCCATGTTCTCAGGGGATTCATTTCAGACTGATAATGAAGTCCTTTATGTAAAATGGCAGTTATTTGCATATACTTACATATACCTTTTCAACTCTTCCTTATAGCCAGCTTTACTTTAATGAGTCATATTTTATTATACGTTTTATACAGATTACTCGATGCTATATGGTATAGTGGCTTTTAAATATTTTTAAGATAGAACTAGTTTATAACTGGCAAGACTTTAAATATCAACTTTGGTTTTCTCATCTAGAAAATATTAACTATGGAAAGTCATTTTAAAGGTTAAACCTGACAAAGTATGTAAAATATCCTACATTATAAAAATGATCAACAATATAATCTCTCTTCATGTAAAACTTAAAAAGCCCATTAATATAAGGCATATTTTTCTATATGAAATCTGTTATTAGTAGCATAAAATTTTATTAATTCTTAAAATCAAAGAGACTGAAATACAGTTAAATCTTTCCCATTTGCATTTAATCGTAAAACTTTTAAAAATTAATGGCTTTACTTTCTATAGTAGATATATAAAAAGTGTATGTTGATATCCTTCATTGAAAGCACTTGAACTAGAAAATTGGCTCAGTAGTTAAGAGCACTTACTGCTCTTCCAGAGGACTAAATTACAGGTATTTGTAATTCCAGTGATAAGGGATCCTTCTTCTAGCTTTCTTGAGGACACACATGTATAGTATTCACTAATAAAGAAACACATACATATACACAAATAAAAGTAAAAATAAAATTTTAGGTACTGAAGAGATAGCTTAGCAGTTAAGAGCATCTTCTGCTCTTGTAGAAAACTTGAGTATGGTTCTAGGCATCCACATCAAGTGACTCACACCCATCTGTAATTCCAGCTCCAAGGATTCTGAGGCCCTCTTTTGGCTTTTGTAGGTATCTACACTCATATACAAATACCCACCCAAAGCCATGTACACGTTAGGATAAACAGAAGAACAATCTTTTCAAAAAAGTACTTATTAGCCTCGCATTTCATATTGATATCACACAATGCTAGTCACTTAATGAGGTACTCCATGTTCCCCAAAAGACCACAATATTTTTGTTTTTGTTTTTTATTTATTTATTTTTTCTGAGACAAAGTTTCTCTGTGTAACTTTGGCTATCCTGGAACTCACTCTATAGACCACACAGGCCTTGAACTCAAGAGATCTGCATGTCTATGCCTCCCAAGTGCTGGGATTGAAGACATGCACCACCACCACCTGGTAAGAGCATGAATTTTTAAGCTAAAATAAATTTTATTCACCAAAAGTTCTTCCTTGCACTTTTTGTTGTTTTAAGAACCACCTTTCCTGGATAAGTGTATCTAGAAACCTTCTAGACAACAATGGACAACAAATGGTGACCATCACAGAAAAACACAATTTGATAGAGTACACTGGATTAACAGATACTAGGGATCCTAGTCCCAATGTGTAAATTTACAACACAGCTCCCGCATCTAAGTCTCAGAGAACATCTTGGAAGAAGGAGCAGAAAGACTGTAAGAACCAGATGGTCTATTGTGAAACATTCTCTCCTAGAAATGACTTCATAAATATGACTGGAACAATGACAATATCAACGGGCATATTTACATGGAAGGGGAACGCGTTAGGTCCCATCCTTAAACAAAGAACTATAGACAGCTAATGGCTGCTAGGAAAAGAGAATTAGCTTCTCCCAGGAATGAGCCCCATTACTGGTTGTCCAATACAGAATAAACAGTCAGTCCCCAAACCATATACACATGAACAAAAATAGAGTCAGCAAGTTGTGTGTGTATTTGTGCATACATATGCATACACATATACATATGTGTGTGACAATGATAAAAGAAGAATAGGTATCAACCGAGGAGAAGCACTTGAGAAATGTAGCTGGGAAGGATGTAGGGAGGAAAGAGACTGGGTGAGTGACATAATTCTATTTAAATTAAAAACAAATTTTTTTTTTGAAAGAGCTGAGATAGTAGGCTGGGATAGAGGCAGGGGCAGGTGGATCTCTCTGAATTTGAGGACAGCCTGGTCTAGACATTAAGTTTCAGGTCAACTAGAGCAACAGAATTAGTCTCTGTTCCCCCAAAAGCCAAAAAGAACCTGAGATGTCAAATACTGGAGAACTGATATTTGCAAAAGTGTATGAGGATTTCAAGGACAGGGGCTAGAGAGATGGCTCAGCCATTAAGAGCACTTGCGACTCTTGCAAAAGACTGAATTCAGTTCCCAGCATGCACTAGTGGTTAACCACCATCCACAATTCCATCTCCAGAGGATACAACAGCTTCTTCTGGATTCCACTGATACTGCATGTGCATGGCACACAGACATACTTGCAGGCAACACACATATAAATAAACGGTTTTTAAAAAGATTTTGGGAACAATACAAAGTGCTATTTCAAAATATTGGAATTATATAAAATCTATGTAGTTGTTTTAGAAAATAACTTGAAATAACCAAGTTGAACTTGACTAGTAAGAAAGGCCTCACAGACCAGGGAAATGGTTCCATATAAAGGTGCCAGCTGCCACATCCAACAACCTGAGTTTAATTTCCAAGCAAAAAACTGGTGAAAGCAGAGAACTGACTGACTCTAGAAAATGTTGTCTTCTAACCACACACATGCCATGGTATACTTGTACCCACATGCATAAGTAACTGTAAAACCTCTTTTTTTTTTTTTTTTTTTTTTTTTTTTAAAGAAAGCCTTTCAGACATATGACTGCAAACAGACAATGGTCTCGTGAGTCATTTTGTACTTGATCCTTGTGACAGCGAGTCCCTATACATGTCTGACTTTTCAACATGTAATTAAAAAAAAATTACCTGTATTGATGATTTTGCCTTTATAACTGTCTGGGCACCTTGTGCACGCAGCACCAGTGGAGGCCAGAAGAGGGCATCAGATCTGGGACTGGTTGTGAGCTGGTGGTGCTGGGAATTGAACCCATGTCTTATAGAAGAGCAATCAGTGCTTGTAACTGTGGAGCCGTCTCTCCATCCCCATAAAGCAACTCTTGAGCTGAAACATTACTTTAACAGGTTTCACAATTTTAAGCTGCTCTATCTTTTTATAAGCAAAGGACTCTGCTAGAATGTAAACATCAATTACCACAGGAAAAGGTATAGTTTAAATGTCACTTCTGTACTGCTTAAATGTTAACTTGTACTTGTCAGAACTAAAACAACAAGATATTTATACATATCTTTAAAAGAAAACTAAGATTCTTATAAACATTGCCTTTTATAAAGGAACTATAATTATGGGCATACAGTTGATGGCCTTTAAGTCATTCTCAGATTTTTCTTCTAAACTGAATGACATGCTTAAATTTTTAAACATTCATGGCTTACTGTTGTTTAATACTTTGGTGTTAGATTATCGGGAATCCACTTAATATAGCTTTCATGTAGGAAAGGGGACTAAATATGGGTTTGTGACCATATAACTATTAAAACCCTCCACCATCATGCTATTGCTCCAAAGCCGTAAGACTACTAACACTGCACTTATAAAACAGGCTGAAGCTGAGCACAGTGCCACATGCCTGTAATTTCAGCACTGAAAGGTAAAAGTCAGATACAAGCTACAGTCATCTGAAAGGAGGGAGGAAACGGCTCCACAGGCAAGTCTGTAGATCATAGTGATCTATGTCGGAGGGCTAGCCAACTATGGATGGTACTACCCTGGCTGGACTGGTGGTTCTGGCTTCTATAAGAAAATAGGTGTGTGTGTGGGGGGGATAAATTATGGAGTGTAAATAAATAAATTAAATTAAAATTAAGAAAAGAAAAGAGGTTGTACAGCCATGAGGAACAAGCCAGTAAGCAGTGCCCTTTCACGGCTTCTACATTAGATCCTGCCATCAGTTCCTACCCTGTTTGAGTTCCTGTCTTGGCTTCCCTCAATGAACTGTGATTACAGATATGTAAGCCAGAGACAGGGGTTGGATCCCTTGGAACTGGAGGTACAGATGATTATGAGTTGCCATGTGGACATTGAGAACTCAACTCAGATTCTCCAGGAGCATCAAGTACTCTTCACTATTGAACCACTCTCTCCATCTCTTAGAGTGTTTATTTTAACATGTGACACACAGTAGATACTCCATGATATATCTCTTATCAGAATTTTCAAGCACTTGGTGGTTAGTTGCTGCTTTTAAAGAAATTACTTATTCTTTCTTTTCTTTTCTTTTCTTTCTTTTTCTTTCTTTCTTTCTTTTCTCTTTCTTTCTTTTTTTAGAAAATGAACCTAAAAGAAGCCATCATCTCTATGTTCTATATTAAAATGATGGGCAGTAGGTAGTCTAGACTTTGTCACTGGGCATCTGACTGTTAAAAGAAACGTCTTTTTCACCTTTATTCTAAACACAGGCTTCTTTCATTTTGGTTACTGTTCTACATAGCTGGTGGCATCAACATGTCTTGCCTATATAACTGCAGTGACAAGCACTAACAGAAAGGGGCACAGACCTGGCAAGCACAAAGCTAGAAGCACTGAGTAAAACACTTGGATTCGGAAATGTTGCTAAAAGCAAAGGCTGCAGTTTAGCTTGCCAAACTGCTTGGTAAGTTTGGAACCAAACATAGCTGCACTCTTGTTAGCTTCCTACAAGTTCATGGATTCTAAAAGTCTAAAGTCAAATTTCCCTGTATTTAGAAAGTATTAGGAAAATGAACAGAATTAGGAAAAATCTTTTAAAGAAGAAAGTAACTTCCCTATAATAAGCACTGTAGAACTTGAATTAACTTTGCTGTTCAGTACTATATTATGGTAGCATTCAAAATAAAATGACTACATAAACACCACAGTATTATCAGAGTAGTAATTAAAAAGTTGATTATGTTAATTCCCTAAATCTTTTCAGTAAGTAGGAAAGGAGACAATCTAACATATCCTGCCTCCTTTGGGGTATCATTTAGACTGACACAGCTTTCATAGTGTATAAAGGGTGTTGTAGTTAGAAAAGAAAAGAATTAAAACAGCTGCAGGAGGCAGCAGCTGACTGGTGCTTTTTGCCAAGTTGGTAAATTAACACAGAAAACAGCATGACATCCACAAGTGGAAATGGCAAGCTTGGGACACAGATACTGTAGGAAATGTCCCTCTTTTCCAGTCCCTATTAATGCACTTTGTTTCATAAGATCACAACCTTTTGTAACTTGACTTTTCAGATACTTAAAATACGTCTTTGTTTTATCTCCCCTGTCAATTATTCTTCAGACTCTAAATTTGTAACTAAACACACTAATATTTCAGGGTCTACTGCTTATGGTGCAGTTAGCAAACATTTGATTTTGCTAACTTTGGAATTTCTGATGATTCAGCATTGTTTTGTTTATGTGTGTGGGTGTTTTAGCAGCATGGGTATGTCTACATACATGCAGTGTCCACAGAGATCAGAAGAGGGTGTCACAACCTCTAGAACAAGAGTTATGGATGGTTCTGATCTGCCAATGGGTGCGTGGATCCAACTTGGGGAGGAGGTCCTCTGAAAGAGGAGCCAGTGTTTTTAACTACTGAGCCATTTCTCTAGCAACCCCATCCAATCTTTCAAAGCCAGCAAGTCTTTATTAGCTGTGTTGTGTCCTCCACTGTGATATATTCTTAAAATTAGTATTGTTATAGGAGTCAGAGTGCAAAACACCCCACTCAATGGAACCTTCTTCTTAGTCATTGTTCTGCTCAACCTAAATGAATCAAATTAAGATGAAATTACAATTTCGCCTTACCTGTCTAAGGACATTCTATCATGTTATACAGAGAAACGCTGACATAGCACATTTGGGTCAGCTATATTTAAGAAGGTCAGCCTGTTGCTGGTATCTGGTTTGCTGAATTTCAGAATTCTAATCATTTCTTCCTTTCAGTGGCTCAGTGTACCTAAATTGCTTATTAAAAACTATGTACTATGAGGACTGGAGAGTTGGCTCAGCACTTAAGAGCACTGGCAGTTTTTCCAAAGGACCTGGATTCAATTCCCAGCACCGACATGGCACCTTACAACTGTCTTTAACTCCAGTTCCATGGAATCTGATAACCTCACATAGATACAACAATGCATAGGAAACAACAACAACAACAAATGAACCATTTTTAAAAATGTACTTAATTAACATTAAAAAGAAAAAATGTAGCTGATTGGAGAAATGGTTCAGCAAGCATAGGTACTTGCCACAAGGTCTGACAACTTCCACATGATGGGAGGAGAGAGCCAATACCTGCAAACTGTCTTCTGATCTATACACATACATGCACACACACATGCACAAAGATGTAGATATAGAAATTATTCTTTTAAAATGTAGCACATACAAAATAAAAGCTTTTCTTCTGGGCATGACTTTCAGTTGAAGCCGTGGATACTGAGTCTCTGATGAGCTTCCCTGGTAGGTAAAGTGTCAGGAATGCTGTCACAAGTCAGTGCTAGAGGAATTAAACAGACCTGTGCCGCTCCAAAGGTAGTACTCCAAGAAGCTCATGTTTTATGTAGAACTCACCAAGGGCCTTCTTTGCTAATTCTGCTTTGAATCTTTTTCCTGCAATCAATGTCAGCTTTGAGTACCATGCTCAAATCACTGAGGTGGGGACTTGCAGGAGTAGGATATAGGGTCCACTTGTTCCCGAAAGAGGTCAAAATGTCAAAAGAGAGAAAAAGGGTAAATCAAATCACAGAACCAAAGTAAAGGTATGGTAGAGGAAAAGGTTTCTGCAGTCTAGATGAAGCTGTAGTGACTACTCCCACCTCCTCTGTGACCTGGCCAGGATATACAGTTAAGCTAGCACTCATCTTGGTAGCTTACCTGCTAACTTAGAAGAACAAACTTTTCTGCTAGAGAGTTCAATAAATTCACAATGATAAAAGGAAAATCTCATAAAATTATTTTTATTTGCGATTACTGAATTTTCATGTAAGATAAAAGTGATATAGGCTGCTATATAGTTGTAATTTCATAAATGTTATTCCCATTCAGGAAAGGCTGAACAGAATAGAAAACCAAAATTTGTTTTCCTTGCTAATACACAGATAAAATTAAAACTAAAAAGAGTTAAGCACAGTAAGTTTTGCCCAGTGGGATCACCAAGAGGTGAAGACAACATAAAACGAGAGACAATCTCTAGGTGTCAATATACTTTTAAAGTTGGGGGGGTTGTTTTTTTACATTCATTTATTTAGGTATGTCTGCATGAGTAAATAAATAAGTGTGGATACACATGGAGGTCTGTTATTTTTAATCTGATGTACATTTGCAGGAGTTGATATGGACTCTAGGCTGGTAAGATTAAGAGCTTAAGGTAGACAGGTATGATGGCTCAGCAAGTAAGAATACTGGCTGCCAAGTCTAACACACTGAATTCAAACCCTGAGACCCTTAGAGGATGGCGGACTCTTATAAGTTGTTCTCTGACCTCCACATATATGCTGTGGTGCACATGTACACACAATAATAGATAAATAAATGTCAGTGATTTAAAAAAAAAAAGAGCTTAAGAAAGCTTGCTGTCATTTAAACTTGGAACATAGGCAACTAGTCTTTCAATCTCCGCTTGCTGTTGCAAAAGGCTAGTTGCCAGCATTTCTAGAAGTACGAACTTATAGGTCATAACTGTCCAGACTGGACTCACTGTCTGCCACATGGCTGTTTTAGCCTCAGTGTGCACTATGCCGAAATGAAAATAGGCACCGATTCATTGTCCAGAACACAGACTCTGCGGCTGTTCAGATTTAGGACACTTCTCTATGGGCCTTAAACTATGAGAAACATCAATGATGTCAGCTGGATTGCCTGGCTCAAATCCAGATGCCACAGGAAAGGGAACGATCTGGTTTTGGGCTGCTGATCAATTTTGTATTTTTAATACAAGACAACTGCACTCCTAATTTGTCATTCTTGCAAGTTGAGAAGGGTAAATAACAAGTATGGCCATATGGATTACAAACTCCCTGTCATAATCTATCTTAATAAAAAGGACTATTTCTCCTTTTAAACAAAAACTTAATTTAAGGTAAAGGAAAAGCTTTAATATGAGAGGAAATGCCTATAATCTGTAGAAAGTATGCTGAAGAAACAGGACTTAAATCTGACAGAAACACAGTCTAAAGACTATACAATATGATTACATTTGTAATGTGATTTTTAATTCATTAATTTTACAGATGACAAGCATATTCCTTTATAAAACAAGAAGCTACAAATATCTTCCTCTGTTGTATTCTATTCTTAAGTTCCTAGCAACTGTTAAGTACTTTCTCTTTCAAGAGCAACTCCACTACTCTGCAGAAATTCACTCTATCATAATGATGGCATGGTGTTTAGGACACTTACTACAGGAGCAGAACAATTCACTGGAGAAACAATAGTTTTCCAAAGAGGATAGAAACACCTGAATCAGACTATCACACTAAACAAACAAAGAAAGGGCTGAGGAGATAAAAGTGTTTGCTCCCCAAACATGATAGCCTGATGACCTGAGTTCAATTCCTGGATCCAACTGAAATGAGGAAGGAGAGAATCCACTCCACAAAGGTGTCCTCTGAACTTTACATGTGCTTCAGGGCATGGGTGTCAGTCATATCCATACACACACAATAACAACAACAACAATAATAATAATAAATAGAATTATTTTGGAGAAAGGGTCTCACTATGTAGTTCTGTTTGGTCTTGAACACATAAAAATCCAACTGCTTTTGCACCCTGAGTGCTGAAATTAAATGCATATACCACTATGCCCAGCTAACAAATATTTTTGAAGGAAAAAAAAAACGTGTATAAGATTGCCAATTTGCATTACATAAAAACTGTAAAGGGCAAATTTCAAATCAACACTGAGTTTTGTTCATCTTTGGAGAAATGAAACTTGCATCCAGAAGTGGTAGCACAGGGCTATAATCCTGGCATTCAGTAGATTGAGGCACTGGACTTCCAGGAGCTTGAAACCAGCAATAAGTTAAACAGTGAGCCCCACGAAAAAAGAATGGAGCTAGGGGAGGGGACAGAGAGGGAAGGAGACTGAAGGGAGGAGGAAAGGGAGCAGAAAGGAAAAACATGCAAATTATACATTTAATATTCTGGAGCTAAATTTCAGATGTTAATGAAAACAGCCAACAGTAAGGCTTGAATACACATACAGAAGTAAACTGCTAGGAACCAAATTCCTGGGTTCCTAATGAGGTTACCATGGGAAAACCTCTCTGTGGTATACATAACTTCTCTCATTTAATTCACACACAATTCCACCTGAGTTTCCAATAAACTACTAGATACTAAATAGACTTTAGAAACTTAGTTATTTTGGAAGGGCTTAATGGTAACCTGAAAAAATTCTAGAGAGAAGCCTCAGCTTGAATCCTGGTTTTCCTATTTACTAAATTAGAGTCTACTATATGTGTAGATCCTTGAATCTTGGTTGGCATCTAGACAAATTCATTTATATTTCCATACATCTTTGTTATCCCTAAATCTTAAGTGTTAAATGCATTCCATTGCTATAGGAACTAAATATAATAAAAGTTTTTCTCAGATCAATTTGTCTGTTACCAAGGTCACAGACCTAAACTATCTCAAATTAGAAACTCTATAGTATCAGAACCAAAACTTGCATCCCATGGGGTTTCAGTTTATATTCCATACATTTTAATGAAGTAATAAGGATCACACAGGGATATAATAGTCTGTATGATCAACAACTTATGAAGATTTGAGTATTAATCCACCGGTGCTATTCTGTATCCTGAAGAAATAGAGCAAGGTGATCTTAAGTGCTATAGTGACACTTTCAAATTGAAAAGTCAGGCTATAATTTAAAGTATAGTATGACAGATTACTTGAAAAATCAAAAGCAACTATGATGTTTGTATCAAGTACACAAATTTCAAGACTTACTGAGCCAAAAGAAACTGAATGAAGAGACCAGATCTTGTGTAGACCCAGACTTCTCCAGCTAAGGAAGCTAAGGAGCAGGGGCTGCACAAACTGAGGTCTAGGAGAGAAAGGCTCACCTCCCACAGCCACGAGACTGCTAACGCAGGTAAAAAGGTGGAAATCAGTACTGATTTTTCTTGAAAATATGACCAGGAGCCAGGTGTGGTGGTGCACGCCTTTAATCCCAGCACTCAGGAGGCAGAGGCAGGCGGATTTCTGAGTTTGAGGCCAGCCTGGTCTACAAAGTGAGTTCCAGGACAGCCAGGGATACACAGAGAAACCCTGTCTCGAAAAAAACCAAAAAGAAAAGATGACCAAAAAATAAATAAATAAAAGCTATGGCATTATTGTAACTCCCCAAAGCAAGATATATGTCAATATCTTACTATGAGTATTAGAAAGCACTGTGGTCAATGAAAGCAATAAAAAAAATGCATATATGTCACAGGAGATGAAAAGATGTTTAGTTATTCCCCCCAAAATGCATAGAGTTAGGAACTACAATTTATGCCAGGGAAAAATGTTACCCCCTCTAAAAAAAAAATCAGTAATTTTAAAAAGAAAGGCATGGGACAAAATGGTTTTTTAAAAGAGAGAAATAGAACAATTAAATATTCAAAGTAAAGATTTTGATGTTATTTTCAGGTTCCATTCTTGGAAGAAAGATACATTTCTTTAGATAAATCAACTCATGGGGAAAAAAGTACTTTTGGAACACCTAACACATGCCTATGTACAGGGGAATCCCACAAAACAAAACAAACTGAATGGCCGACCCATGAATTTACAGCTGACACACAGTAACAGAAAGTGTCATTCTCAAGCTAACAGTCCAGGGAAGGGAGAATGCTGCAAGGCTTAGAAGGTACAGGGAAGACTATCAGGTGACTTCTGAGTAAAGAGCTAGAGGAGAGAGTCGCACCATCTTCGAGATAAAGAGAACAACCTTGGATGCTCAAGCACAGAAGGTGGCCAGCCCGTGGTGAGAAGAGTGAGGAGGAGCCAGGGCGTCAGAGAACAACAGGAACAGCTAAGTTCTTGGCAGATTACTTGAAATTACTTCCTTTTCTCCTGCGTGAGAAGGAAAGCCACTGGAGGCTTTCTGCGGGGAGGGAAATGACCTGTTACATTTAACCTGGCTGCAAGACTGATAGGGAAGCGAATGGGGGTGGGCAAAAATAACCAGGAAGCAGGAGACCACTTCTAAGCTGCTGTCGTAGTCCAAGTGAAAGCTTTTGGGAGGCAGCTTGGCAGAGGGAAGTAGCAGGGGTGGTAGGAGTGAGCGTTTATTCCAACTCAGGATGTACTCTGCAAGTAAGAACAGAAAGAAGCTGCCAATACCTTGAATGTGGAGTAAGAATGGAAAAGTAAGAACGACTCTATGGCTCTGTCAATGCACAGGAAGGATGGAGTTATGACGGTGGAAGTAGTAGGTGTAGGCAGTACAGTGAGTGAGAAGTGAGAGAGACACTTACATCCGAGGCACTTATTAGACAGTACATTAACAAACACATAGACAAGACAGGAGCAGAACAGAAAAGTCTGGACTAAAGAGAATATTTTCCAATTCACAATCTATAGATAGCAGTAAATTGCTCTTATAAAAATATCAAAATGTCTTACTTTCCATTTAGTTTTTCAATTTAAAAAGCTATGGTTTTCTCTTACTGTCTAGTGAACAGTATTCATTATTTAATATACATATTAAATGGAAGCAGAAAATCAATTATGGAAACAGAAATATATGTGACCCAAGTGAAAACAGTAAAGGGTATGATAGAGAAAGTACGTAAAGCTTCAAGACAAAGTCAATGTAAGTTCAAGTTACAAATGGAACACTGACATCATGGAATGTGCTATATTTAAAAAACGGTCCTTAATGCGCAATTGATGTTATCTAGATCCAAAAGTAAATATATGCTAAATGGATGGGTCTCTTTAAGTCATATTCTGGTCAGCAGACAAGTGACTCTCTCAAGTGAGTGGACTTGTACTCTGTCCCTTTCACTCCAGCATGTCTTGTACAAGATATTATATTAATCAATGTCGATGTATAACAGGTAAAGAAAGTGTTTCCTAAAAGAACACTGGCTTCTCACTTGGGTCCACACAGTAACCACAAAGACCAGAAGAAAGGCCTGGCATCTGTCTTCATTCTGTACCTGTTTCTCTTACTTCTCCTACTTAGCTCTATGTAGACACTACCCATTACTTAAAAACTGTGTCTAAAAACCGTTGATAAAAGAATAGTCCTATATTTTACTAACCAGTCTCATTCCCTTCAAGGCTGAAAGCAGTGAGAAAACTAGAGTATTTTACTGTCAGTCTTTAGAAAGCCCTGTTCCACACCTCAGCCTGTTCATACTGTTTTACAGTCACCATGCAGGAACAGTGAAGCCTTACAGACAAGATCACCCCAGGATGGAAACTGAGGCTGCTTCTCTCTAGCAACTGGAAACATCTGCTCAAATGATCAGGGCTTCTCCAGAGTCCCCTATAGAAATGGAACAGAGTTATAGAGCCCACTTGAGCAGTTTGACCAAGAATACTACTCTTACAGAGAGCCTGGAGCCTGGAGCCTGGAGCCTGGGTTCAGTAGTCAGCACTCACACTGGGCAGCTCACAATCAGGTCCAGGGGATTTGATTTTATCTTCTTGCCTCTATAAGCATTTGCACACATTCATAAATTTAAAAATCTTTTAAAAAATAAAATAAAGGTACTGGAGAGATGGCTTAGTGGTTAAGAGCACTGGCTTCTCTTCCAGAGGCACTGACTTCAATTCCTAGCAACCACATGGTGGTGCATGGCCATCTATAATGTGATCTGATGCCCTCTTGAGATATCCAAGTGTACATGCAGACAGAGCATGCATATACATAAAAATTAATGTATCTTTAAAAATAAATAAAATTGTACTAATCAGAGTTCCTCAACTAAAGCACAAAACAAAGAGAAATGATTGAGAACTTTCTTAAATTCTTCAAGAGATTATATATAACCAGTAACCTTCTAGAGGCATGGGGAGAAAGAATTGAACTTCATACACCAGATAACAGAAATCCTAGAAGGACCTGGGAACTTGTTAGGAAAGAACTTTGAGGCCCCTACCCAGATACCCAGAATCAGAAACTCTGGAAGTGGAGCCCAGTGATTTATGTATTAACGAACAGTCTACATGACTCTAATACATGCCAACTTGAGAATTCTAGCTTAGAACTCTAAGGCTCAGTTTTTTCAAGGATTCAAATAAAAACTATTATTGGACTATATAGTTCTTGAACACTGGTATCTTATTTTCCACTTTCTCTTACATATCTGACACTTAATACATGCAGTTTTTGAGTAGTTAAGAAACATCAGGGGTTCCTACTTCCTAAGTTGCCCTGCTTCTCATCATTATGACATATCAAATTATCAGTCTAGAACCTTTACCCTTCTTTCTTATCCCTCCATATTATGTAGGTACGCGCGCGTGCACACACAAACACACACTTTCATGTTAAATCTGTAGACAGCACATCAAGTCCAGTTTGGAGTAAAAGCTTCATGTGCACACATTAGTTCCATAGCAAGCACAACTCTTTTCAGAAGTAGAGAGAATCTGAGCCTAAACTGTGATTCTACTTAAATGATTTGGTATATTTAAGTTAGGAAGAGGAAATCATCTTTATTTTTACAATTGCTTTGGTGAATCCACGAATCCTCACTTACTACTGGCAATAGTATACTCCCTTTTCTTTCTTTCTTTCTTTCTTTCTTTCTTTCTTTCTTTCTTTCTTTCTTTCTTTCTTTCTTTCTTTCTTTCTTTCTGTTTTTCGAGACAGGGTTTCTCTGTTTAGCCCTGGCTGTCCTGGAACTCACTCTGTAGACCAGGCTGGCCTCGAACTCAGAAATCTGCCTGCCTCTGCCTCCTGAGTGCTGGGATTAAAGACGTGCGCCACCACCGCCCAGCTACACTCTCTTTTCTTTCTTTCTTTCTTTCTTTCTTTCTTTCTTTCTTTCTTTCTTTCTTTCTTCCTTCCTTCCTTCCTTCCTTCCTTTCTTTCTTTTTTTCTTTCTTTCTTTCTTTCTTTCTTTCTTTCTTTCTTTCTTTCTTTCTTTCTTTCTTTCTTTTTTTCTTCGACACAGGGTTTCTCTGTGTAGTCCTGGCTGTCCTGGAACTCACTTTGTAGACCAGGCCGGCCTCAAACTCAGAAATCCGCCTGCCTCTGCCTCCCAAATGCTGGGATTAAAGGCGTGCGCTACCACGCCCGGCTACACTCCCTTTTCTTATTCCTCATTTTGAACATTGAATATGGCAGGGGAAAGAAGAATCTTCACATTTATAAATGCTACTCAACTGTCCAATGGCATGGCACATCAGGCTATTATCTTGTCTTCCACTGTCTTATGAATTCAATCCTAAGTTTTGTAGAAACTAACCTCAGCATGTTTGCCATAACTGCTTCATTCATACAATGTGGCGATTTTCTGCCCAACAGATATCTTCCTGATTATACTCCATCTCACACAGAGAATGCCTGTAGAAAAATCAAGAGTGGAGTTGGTTGATACTTTCTGTCCCCAAATGGAAACTATTATAATTGTATTCTAATCTTATTTTACGAATTTCTGAGGTAGGAGTAACATGCAGATAGTAGGTCAAGGGGAAGACAGTATAGAGTACATGGGAAGAATATGGGACTTAATGACCTCGTCTTTTTAAAAACTTCTACAATTACATTTATTTATGTATGTGTGCAAGTGTATTTTGAGGTTATATGCACTATCAAAGGACAACTTTGAGGAGTGGTCTTCTCCTTTCACCATGTAATTCCTGAGGAATGATCTCGAGTTGGGGGCGCCCAGCAGTAAACACTATCCAACCAGCCCTGAGCTCCAGCCCTAATTCAAGCTTTTGTTGTCCTTACTTTATAAGACAGGAGCCATAGTACTACTATACTATTGATAGACTGTATTTTAAACACAAAGTTCTTGAGAACAGGCATATATTTATACAAACATTTAATACTTAATTAATACAATAACATATTTCAATATATCAGATGAATTTCCATTCTTTTTAGATCCCATACCTAATTATGTTATAACCAGATTAACTTTATCAGACAACAAACATGATTTTAGAATATTATAAAGGCCCTTGCCCTAAAGAAAATTCCCTGCAAAAGCCAGCACTTAAAAGCCATTTTCATTATGAGGTAGCTGGATCATAGCTCCCCAACATTTTACTAAGTTACACAATCTAACTTGGTCATATGCTGAGCTTACCACGTGAAACTGTAATTCAGCTTTTCCTAATTATGTAAATCAGCTTTCCTGATTATTAGGTAAATTCCCTGAGAACAAGAACCACATCACACCCAAGGTTGGTTCGCTTGTCTTCACTGGTGCTAGAGGTTAAACTCAGGGCTCTGCACTTGCTAAGCACTCTGCCCTAAGCTTTGTATAGTTTTATATGCACAGAATATTATACTTATATTTAAAATTTTTAACACTATTTATGGTGTACAATGATAAATTTCTATGTTCCTGAAAAAATAAACTTCCAATTTGATAATATAATCAATTATATTCACCTTTCAGTTTAAAATAAGTGGTGGAGGGCATGACAACCTTTGAAGCATGGCAACTCAAGAGATTATAGCGGTGGGTCCAGGTATGGTGGTGAACATCTTTAATCCCAGAACTCAAGAAGGCAGAAGCAGGCGGATCTGTGAACCTGAGGCCAACCTGGTCTACAAAGTGAGTCCAGGACAGCCAGGGCTATATTACACAGAGAAACTGTCTTGATAAACCAACCAACCAACCAACCAACCAAACAAACAAACAAACAAAAATCAGAGAGAGATTATAGAGAAAAGTTCTGAGTTCTTAATCTAAATATAAATTCACATCACATGAAGCCAAATCTGCATTATTTTCTAAAAGAAGAGAATAAAAAATAATTCAAAAGAACTTATTGTGGGGTAAAGAGAGCAGGGCTCTTTTGTCTTGGCTCAATTTTAAAGATTACTAGATATGATACTGATAAGACAAGCATAGGCCTTGATGTAAAGAGAAATAGAAAGAAACTGCTACTCAGCCTGGAATGTCATCCTAAGAGCACAAGGCGATAAGCTAAGATGACTAAACAGAAAGACAAATGACAGCACGGTGGAGCCACCACACTGTCCCAGACAGTCTACATCTGATTTCTCACTACATAGGAAACATCCTCTAATTTGTTGTTTGTTTGTTTTGTGATGTTGGGATTCTCAGCCTTGGCTCTAGAGTAAATTTAAGACTAGTCTGAAAAATAACTCAAAAACAAAACAAAAAAAGGGTATGTAAAGGGTATGAGTGTATTGCATATGTATGTAAAATCAATCCATCTATCCTAATTATGTACAGCAAAAGGAATTGGAAGCACTCATAGTCCAGTGGCAATGAAATAAGCTCCCAAATTATTGTTATAAATATCTATCAAAAGCAAGGGTTGAGCTGGGCGTGGTGGCGCACGCCTTTAATCCCAGCACTCAGGAGGCAGAGGCAGGCGCATTTCTGAGTTTGAGGCCAGCCTGGTCTACAAAGTGAGTTCCAGGACATCCAGGGCTATAAAGAGAAACCCTGTCTTGAAAAAAACAAAAAAAACCCAACCAAACAAACAAACAAAAAAGCCAGGCTCCTTGTAGAAATGGCTGATTTCAGGGGTAGAGCAAGCAGAGCACAAGATGAATCAGGAAAAATGTATTCTGCCAGAAAGGAACTGCACAGTGAACCAGCTAGGACCGTGATAAACAGGTGTAGCAGCCAGTTTAAAGATGCTGCCCATCTTTTAGAGGAATGTAATTTTGGTTTAACCTAGGGACAACTGAAATAGCACAATAGTGAAAACAGTAGCAATTCACAACACCTCACATAAAGTCAAAGCCGTTTAATCTCTACTTTGGTTAATAAAATGTGAGAAAGGAACAGCTCTCAATAAGGTATAAATTAGTACAACAGTGGGACATAAATAGTAATTGCTAATATCATAAAAGTGCTTATTTTAGGTAGGAGTCATCAATGGCACTAAGGCCAACAAGTGAAGGGTTGATAAGAAATAAGATATTGGCACAATTCTAGAGTTTATTTACACAATTATATCTTGTTGTGTTATCTGCTAGGGACATGGTTTGGCACTGTGTGCCTCTGTATGAAATTCACTGAGAAGAGCATGTCATCTTTTCTGTCAGGAGAGCATCACTTGGCCGGGGACATGAGAAAATATTTCATAGTTCCAGGATGAGGGTTATGCTAGAAAATGTAGGCTTATACTTTATAAAACTGCCGAAGACTTATGTCTATCAGTGCTTTAAGAAAGCAGACACTAGTATTTCAGGGTAAAGCACACATGTCTGAAGCTTCCACAGAATGTTAGAAAAGACTGATAAAACTGTATGTGTTGAACATATGTCCTTATGCATGCAGACAGAAGTGGTAAGCAACTAAAGAAATATAGCAGAACACCAACAGAGAAGAATCTGAGTAAAGGCGTACAGCAGCAGCTCTTCATAGGGTAGCATCTTCTCCACTGGAAATTACTTCCAATTCAAATAAGTTGAAACCATTTCAAAATTATTGTTAAAATTCTGAAAAATGTAATGTGCAATACTTCCTGGTAGGAAAAAACCTGAGAGCCAGCTATCAGTGTCTGCAACCAGAGACAGAAGGAAATTTCAGTTAAAATAGTTACATATCTTCCTTTATCATACTGAATGGATACATTAACAAGGAAGGCAATACTTCTATACCTTCAGTCTAAAAAAGGCATCTGAACAGGCTTTTTCTTCATGTATTTTCAGTGGGCATTTACATCCTAATGATAAAGAACATCTTCATTTGTTCATCTTTATAGGTCAAGCATCAAACAAATTTATAGTTCTGTTGAGTAGGAATTCTAATTCCAGCATCATTCCAATCAGAAACTTGAGTAATAGCAAAGATTTTTACTACAAGTAAAATTGAAAGACTATAAATTTCAAATGTGTGTGTACATGTAGTAACTTGAATAATATCAAAGACTTTTACTATAAGTGAAACCGAAAGACTATGAGTTTCAAGATAAGTGTGTGTGTGTGTGTGCGCTCACACATGTAACAGAGCAGAAAAAAAAATGACAAATGTTGCTGTCTTTTAAGCAATCAAGAAGTATTAATGATCTGTTCCATGACATCAAGAACAGAAAAGTATGAAATTAGTAAAGGGCACTAGCCAAAAGAAGAGCAAGCTCTTAATAGATTTTGATTTTTAAAAATGAACGAAATGTTTATAATACAAATGAAGCACAGGGAGGAGTGTTAGTAGTCATAAGCTATGCTTCTAAAAAAGCTAGGGGCTCCGAGAAACTGTTAGATTGAACTGTATCCAAATGCTACTGGGCTGTAAATCCTTCTAATAACGGGTATACAATCACTTTCAAGTCTGAAGGAGTACTTTCATTGTAGAACCA
Organism: Mus minutoides; assembly: GCA_902729485.2. Classification (NCBI taxonomy): domain Eukaryota; kingdom Metazoa; phylum Chordata; class Mammalia; order Rodentia; family Muridae; genus Mus; species Mus minutoides. The sequence continues at coordinate 4,025,701 of LR749515.1, read as the reverse complement.
AAATCCTCCAAGACATTTAGATAGAATCACAGTCAAACGTTGGTAAATTCAACAAGAAAGGGAATCTTGACGTACTTCTCCTTGTAATGACAGAGAATTAATCCTGATCTTCACACACAGTTCTGGAAAGGTTGAATGAAATGAGGTAATGAAAGAAGCAGGAAAGTAAAGAGGCAGTTTGAAGAAAAGATACTGTAAAGTCCAAACATCTCTGTTCCTCTAGTTAGATACCTAAGCATTTTTAGGATGATATACAAACTCCTCCAGGCTGAGATAATTCTGAGCTGACTCAATATTTGAAAGAAACACTTAAAAATATAACCTAGATAAATGATGCATGCACCCTCAAAGGGTAGAAAATTACTCAAAACGCTGAGGAAAGTTTTTCACTCCATTCATGGAGACCAGAGAAACTTTATTCATGCTTTTCCATCAACTGTATTTCCTCATATATGAAAATAACTTTGATCTTTTACCTACAGGCAGGCTGTATAAATATATGTGTTTCACTTTCACAAGTAAGCACACCCAGGAAAGGAAGAGGAAAGACAGTCACGTCTCAGAAGTGAGGGTGCTGCAAGAATATATAAGAGTGGCTAGCAGAACTTTATCTCCATGGCTCAGCATGCACCTGTTTATAGGCCTTTATAAGACTGCACATATGATTTCAGGACTCATTCATAGCATAAACTCGAGATTCTCAGAGCTGTGAGGAAACAAATAAATTAAATAGGAAATGTTGTTCCTATTTGTCCTCTTTGTCCCAAAGATAAAAGAAACTAGTGGAATTTTCAAAAAAGACTGTTCCATGCAGCTACCCATTCCCTTAGGAAAACACTCAGAGCTTCTTCATCAGAAGCTGATTTTACAGCAAACAGAAGCCACACCTTCAACAATGCACTCAAGCCTGCACAGTGTTGGGCTTCTGTGCCAAGTAAAGTCCATTTCCAGACGGACTGTGGGAGCTCCAGCTTCTGAGTCTGCTTGAAACTAAACTGTGAAGTGTAAAGTTACAAAAAGAAACAGCCCAAGATAAACTGCTAAATGGCTTGCTGGGGTGACTAAACATATTTATTGTTCTTAAAGAAATAATTTCCAAGAAAAAAAAAATCACCAATGCTACCATACTACCTTAGTTTACAAAATAGTAACAGAACCTACACCATACAGAGTAACGTTATTTTTAGAATTATCATTTGCTTTCTACAGTACCTTGAAAAGTAGTTAATGCATGAAGATACATGACAGCTACTGTCTAATCACTAACAGTATTAAAATTATATTTTAATCTAATTTCTGGAAAGTTCTGCAAAAGCAACCTAAAAATACAAACTAAAATTTAACGAGAAACAGCCTAGTCAAACAGTAATCAAAACAGTAAGAAATTAACAGCATCCAAAGTACACTATCTAAAAATCCAGATGTTTTCACATTCGGTCTTCAGATTTACTAGTAAACCTGAATGGGTTGTTTCAATGCAAGATTTTTCAACATGCCGTTCCATATGAATGAAGCTTGTGAGACTAAAACCTCTTCAAGACATGTTTCATTACAGCTCTAGCTCCAATTACCTCCGACTCAAACATCAGTGTACGAACAGTTCACACATACGGAGAGGAATGAGGATACAGAGGAGCGTTCATTCTTTTGTTTGGGTGGCAAAAGCAACACATATGTTCTGTGGTGCCATCTGCACCTATCCCCACCCATGACAGTCCTACAGAGCACTTTTAACCTACTCGCTCCTCCCTACTTCAGGTCAACGGAGTTAGTGGAATCCAAGGGTCCCAACAAGGGTTGCGGAGACTAAGAGGTCCGGGGTTCTACAGAAAATGAAGGAGGGCACGAATTTTTTGAGGACAGAGGGACAAGGCGATGTAGACGTGTGTGGAGGATGGGACGCGGCGCGGAAACCGGGAGGCTTGCAAATTCGCGAGCGTGAGAAACCCCGTAGGGCAGACAGGATGCTGTGCTCCTTTGGGGACAGGGAGAGAAGGGGCGACCGGCAACCCTCGCAAGAGACGCGGAAGGGCGTGAACTAGGCAGGCTCGAGACTACCTCGGCCAGAGCCGAACCGCGAAGCAGAGACTTACGGTTACTTCTCTCGGCGGGGACCGGGCTCGCGTGGATTGCGCCCCAGATCTGCAGGTCTTCCTCTGCCGCGGCCACCTGCCACTCGCGCCGAGCGGGTGACCTCTCGGGTCCACTCCGCGCCCCACCCACCCGCCGGCGGCGGCTGCGGGAGCCGGAGGATGCGCGCTGGAGGCCCGCGGGAAGCGCTGCGCGAGCCCGACGCGCCCGGCGAGCTCACACTGGGCGGGCGCCCCCCATCCTTCTCCCGCCGCGCGCCGCCGCTCTCGGGCTACGGAGGAGGGGGGCGGTGGCGCCTGCCTCCGCCGCTCGCTCAAGTCCAGCGCATGGTCGTGCCGCGTGCGCGCGCGCAGCCGTGGAGGCCGACCTCCCTCCGCCCCGACCCCGACCCCGGTCCTTGCTAGCTAGCGTCGGGCTCGGCCGCCGCCAACCCAGCGCGAGCTCACGGCCGCCCGCTCGCAGACAGCTGCGGCCGCCGCGCGAAGTGGCACGGACCGGCACGAACGGCGGCTCCCCGCGGGCCGACCCGGAAGCTTTTTTAGCCGCAAACCTGAAGCGGGCTGGTGGGGGCGTAACCCCGGAAGTGATTGCCCGGCGCCGGTAGCGGCGGGCTGGCGAGCTGAGAGGCCTTGCGAGCCCCAAGCTCCCGGAGCGGCCGAAGGGTCCCTGGGGCTGAGGGAAAGGAAGGACGCTGGAGAACAGGCGCCCTGAGACCCGAACTCGCGGGGCGGCTTCTGGTGACAACCCAGGGGCTTCCTGCCGCAGGAAGTTGGGGTGGGCCTCCTAGAGAGGCAGGAGGAATGAGAAAACGGTGACGGGCTGGCTCCGCCATCCTCCGGCTGCCGCCCCACCCTCTGACTTGGATGTAGCGGCTCGGGAGAGGATCCGCCGCCCGCCCGGGTGAGTCTTTCCCGTTTCCTTGGCGGCAACAAGGAAAGCGAGGCCAGAAGAGCCAGAAGCCCGCTAGAGCAAACGGCAGGGGCCCCGAAGCTCGCCCACGAGGCTCTGCAGGCAAGGAGTGTTGTTTCTTACACGCCGGCACCGAGAAGTCACGGGCGTCTTTTGGGTGGGAACTTTTGGAGCAAAAGCAGCTTGGCGTTTTTTGTCCCCGTAGGGGAGCACTGGTGGGTGGTGCCAAGGGAGAGACTTCCCAGGCAGTGTTGTCATTGCGGGGACCGTGACAGCTTATCGATTGTAGCTGTCTTCTCTCCCTTCTACCCGAGTTCTCCCTTTACAGCTCCTTTTGGCTCGCACTCTCTGCTCTCCCCTCCCCTCGGTGTTTATAACTTCACCAGAAGCCTTGATGTGGCTCGCCCGACCTCAAGATTTCAGCTCCATTCCCGTCCTGCTCTCTCGGGGAGCTTAGCGTGTCTTTACTGTTTGCTTGCAAACAGACCCACTGACCCACAAAGGAAAAATTACCCCTGCTGTGGGCACTAAGTGAAAATTGTATGCCTCTCCTTTCTCAGTCGTAATGATAATCAACAATGTTCCTACATATTTGAAAAAAAAATCGCAGACAGCCCTCCCAGTTATGAACCATCTCCACTTACATAAGTCCTCATTTTTTAGGCAGCATATCATTCATGCCTGAGCATTTTCTCTAGTGCAGTGAGCCATATAGCGTATTAGCAATGCCTTTATTTATTTTTATTTTTTTGACTAGTTCTCTCTTCCTATCGGTTTCAGTTCACCAGCTTTACCTTCATGGCTGGTAGCCTTTGTTGTTTTCCTGGCTTCAACCTTCGTTTTCTTTTATGTCATTGGAAGACTATTTTAAGTGCTCCAGTACAAATAGTTTTTAAAAATAAATTTTAATAATTTTTGCGAATATGTTGCTAGTAGTAAGTTTATTTTACATATTTAAAATATGAGTATTTAAAATATATAATGAATGATAACACAGAAAAAAAAAAAGAGTGTTTCCAGCCAAGTATGTAACAAGCAGGTCCTGCATCTTCAGAGCTTGCTGTATTCACAGTGTTCTGTTCCAGCAACATGGCTGCTCTGGCAAGGGAAAAATAAAATAATAAAATATATAATGAGTATTTACAAATGAAACACTTTGTTAATAGACGGTGTTTTTTTTTTTTTTGGTTTGGTTGGTTGGTTGTTTTTTTTGGTTTGGTTTGGTTTGGTTTGGTTTTGGTTTTTTCGAGACAGGGTTTCTCTGTATAGCCCTGGCTGTCCTGGAACTCACTTTGTAGACCAGGCTGGCCTCGAACTAATAGACGTTTTCTTATGAATTGATTGAGATAAGAATTAGTTTACTTTAAATTCTGTGTAGAAAGTTAACTACTTAGTTTCTCCTTTAGGTACTTTATAGAAAGCATCGTTTTCTATAGTTGCCATAATGCTTTGTACAGGGTCTATAATACAGTGTCTTTTTAAGAGGTTTGCAGTTTTTAAGGCATTCATACGTATGTATATATCTTGTTTATAGTTTATTATGTTTTAGTCGTCGATGTTAATCTGAGATGAAAAGCAATTGCTAAACAGGAAGTTTTGAGAAAAGCCTCCTTTTTTTTTCCGTCTATAGGCAGCTCTTTTGCATGTAGTGGATTTTAAAAATGTTCTTATTAAAATTTTTTTTATCTAAAAAAAAAAAAATTCCATGAACTGTCCTCAAAACTTTAAACAAGATGAAATGTCTTCATCCTAATGTTTCACTCAAGCTTCTTCAAGGAAAGCCCTTTAGTTTTGGGTGTCCCTGTCTCTGTTGCCTGGCTTTGGGACCCTTCCCCCTAACTAGGCTGCCTCTTCAGCTCAATAGGAGAAGATGCACATAATCTTATTGAAATTTGACTTGAAGACTGGTTGATAGCCTTAGGGCATCTCGTTCGCCTTTTCTGAAGAGAAAAAGAGTGTCTTGGGGGAGAGGAGGGAAGGGAAACCTTAGCTGAGAAGTAACATAACTAAATATATAATTGGAAAAAAAAGAAATACCTTTAGTTTCTTTGGTACAAAGTCAATGAAAACTTTGAAACTGAAAAAATGTTTTATTAAGATAAATGTTTGTGAAATAATACTTGTTAAGCTTTTAAACTAAATTTTATTTAAAATGCCAGAAGTTATTGAATTTTAAAAAGAATTTCATTCTAATGAAACTTTCAAAAATAAGGCATTTTTAAATTTTAGGAAAGTGAGTCAGGGTATCAGTGCCATCAGTTGCCTCTGAGAAAACAGAATAAATGTGTGTCCTCTCAAGGAACATTTTCAGCCCTTTCTTGAAAGTGCTCTTTTTCTCTTTTTTCTCTCCTAGGAGTTGAAGCAGTAAGGGACTCATTAACTATGGAAAAACCATTTTAATGCCTAATGGGCCTTTTAAAAAATTGAAGAGAGTTCATGTCAATGTAACTAGAAAAGAAACTCTATGGTTGATGTTCTTTTAGAAACTTATTGGCATATAACTCAGAGAACCTTTAAAGGCCAAAAAGATGAAGATATGCAATCTAAGAGAAAAATTTTAGTATAGCTGTGAAGAAGTAATTGCACTAACAAAGAGAACATTCAGCAGTCACATATACAGCTGAAATTCAATTACTTTTTCCAAAATTGCTCAATGAAGAATTAAAAATAGTTTTGGGGAGATAGGAAGGATTACATTCATCAGTATATTGAATATATTTCAAAGAACAATTTTGGATTATTTAGAGATTTAATAACACAGACAGAAAGGATTTCTTTTGTCAATTGACCAACTGGTTTCAATCTACAATGGGCATCTCCAAAGAAGATTATAGAACCTAGGTTAGGTCATCCAAATGATTAAGTCAAATATTTTTTTTTCTGAAAGTTATAGAGTGTCAGTAGGTATAAAGTAGCCAGCTACTCCCAGATTCTAAACTTCACATTGATTTGTATAATGTGTAGGAAATAAGAGTGCATTATTCTGAACCACTATCTCATTATTTACTTTATTTTTTAAGCCTCAAATTCTTGATTCTTGATGATGAAGATAAAATTAAAGTCATCTCTTGCTTGCCTTTTAGGGATTATATATTGTAAGACATAAAAGTCAACATTGTATAATTTTTTCAAAGTAAATATTAGAAAATAAAAGTTGTTGGACTAGGATGTAATGTTTTTGTTTTTGTTTTTGTTTTGTTTTTTAACTTTGCCACCAGTTATGTCATTTCCTCATCCAAGGAACTTTTTGTTTGTTTTATAAAGCAATGGGAAATCCAGAAAACATCGAAGATGCTTACGTTGCGGTTATTCGTCCAAAGAATACTGCTAGTCTCAACTCCCGGGAGTATAGAGCTAAGTCCTATGAAGTGAGAAAACATTTAATTCCTACTATTGAATGTCATTCTCTACTACCATTTACATATAAAGCATATGGACATATGCTATAATTATTATTAATAAGCTAGTTAATATAGATCTCTATGCACTTGTATTTTTTTTACTGTGTGTGTGCTTTTCCTAATTTGGTGTTCATTTACATGTGCAGGTTATTAGATTAGAAAGTTATTTGGGGTCTGAGATGTAAACCAGTTGACAGAGTGCTTGGCTGCCATAAATGTCTGAGTTTGATTCTCAGCACTGCATAAAACTAGTCGGAGTGGTCTTTGGCTACCTAGAGAGATTGAGGCCTGCCTGGGTGTGCATGAGACCCCCTGCCTTACAAATGAAAGAAACAGAGAAAGACAAAGTCATGATTTTCTTATGTTTATTTACTTAGATCTTTGTATAATTTATGGACTAACTCAAAAATTAAAAACTTAATGAAAAAAATCAATTTACTCAACCTAATTTCTACATTTTGCTTAAATTGCTTTGGTAATGTTATCCGAAGCCATTTTTCAATTTTGTTTGGACTATCGATTGACTTGGGAAACTACTAGTGATAGTAGCTCACAATGATTTAATAGGTCCAGAGAGGAGACTAGCATTAGGGTTATTTTAAAGCTCCATAGATTATTCTATAATATGCACGTAGGGTTGAGAAAGACTGTCAGATTATAATAGTATTCTATGGAAAGTAAATTTTAAACTTTGTATTAATGTCATTTTCTCATCTAAGATTTTATTGCATGAAGTTCCCATTGAAGGACAGAAAAAAAAGCGAAAGAAAGTCTTGCTGGAAACTAAACTTCAAAGCAACAGTGAAATAGCACAAGGCATATTGGACTATGTAGTAGAAACTACCAAACCAATTTCTCCTGCAAACCAGGGGATCAAAGGTAGGAAACGTCTCTCTCCCTACACCTAACAATTTTGTTTTCAATATTTAAAAAAACAAAACAAGACAGTTTGTGAGTTTGGGGTGCTAGAGGATTGTTTTGCTTTGTTTATATTGTTTTGAGACAAGAGTCTCACTGTGTAACCCTAGCTGTCCTGGAACTCATTATGTAGACTAGGCTGGCCTTGAATTTGCAGAGATCTGTCTGCCTTTGGTAATGTTATCTGAAGCCATTTTTCAATCTTGTTTGGACTATCGATTGACTTGTGAAACTACTAGTGATAGTAGCTCACTATGATTTAATAGGTGCCTCTGCCTCCTGAGTTCTGTTGAGATTTAAAACTGTGCTGCTCTATCTGGCTCAGGGGGAAAAAACATTTTTAAATATTTTAAAATCAATTTCCATCTTCCTTTCCATTTAAAAGAGTATGAAAACCTCAGGAAGTTGTTAAATTATAGCCCAGATCTTTCAAGAAGTAACTTAGATTCAATTATACACTTTTCCAGTATTTGTTACATACTGTATCATGTTCACTGTTCCAGTTTAGCCCCTCCACCACCCTGCACTGGTCCTCTTCTTCCCAATGATAACTAACTTCTATAGAACCCAAACATTTAAGAAGATGCAGTGTTAGGAATGTATTTAATGGAAAGACTAAAGATTAAAGATTGCTACAGATTACTTTTGCTAGCAATGTAGTTTTGTAGATAATTATGTTTGTGCTAATACCAAACAGAAGAAGCTAACCATAAGCCTCTCTTATGGCTAATGGAAACAATATTCATGGATTAATTAGCCAAAAAAAAAAAAAAAAACCAAAACCCAAAAAAACTTTAAGTTAACAAGGTAATAGTTTTCTTGTCATTTTGGTCATAGAAGGATGATCCTTTAAAACATTTTTTTTTTCGAGACAGGGTTTCTCTGTATAGCCCTGGCTGTCCTGGAACTCACTCTGTAGACCAGGCTGGCACCGAACTCAGAAATCCACCTGCCTCTGCCTTCCGAGTGCTGGGATTAAAGGCGTGCACCACCATGCCCGGCCCTTTAAAACATTTTTAAAAATTAAAAAGAAAAGAAGAAGAAAGAAAAAAGAAAAAAAATATTATAAACTTATTAACCTCAGCTGGGGCAGATGGATCTCTCTCTGTGAGTTTAAGGTCAGCCCAGTCTCCAGAGGGAGTTCCAGGACAGCTAGGGCAACACAGAGAAATTCTGTCTTAAAAAACCAAAGTGTGTGGGGGGGGAGTATTAACGCCGAAAGGTTGAAGCCCATTTAAAATATTAGATAATGTGCAGTTAGTATAAGTTATTGAAAAATAATAACCTATTTTCAGAGGTTTCGGCCTCCTAAGAAACAGATAGCAGTCAGAAGGTATAACAGTTATAAGCTGTGTAAATACAGTAGGAGTTATAATTTTGAAAGGAAAGTATTCAGGGGCTCAAGAGATGGCTCAGTGGTTAAGAGCATTGGCTGCTCTCACAGAGGACTGGGTTCAAGTTCCTGCATCCACTTGGAGGCTCACAACTCCCTCTAGCTTCAGCTCATAGGAAGTTTCTAGGACATTAAAATAGGACCCTGAATCTATTAGTTGTCTATATGTTAATCCTGTAGTATCAAAATTTACCAACATTTATTTTTTATCTTTTAATTTAAAACTCCGAATGTATTTAGTGTATGTCTGCATGCCTGTGTGGTCATTTGTAAGTGTGAGTGCAGGTCATGCTTGAACCATGACTCATGTGTGGCAGGGAAAAGACAGCCTTGAATGTCTGTCCTTGCCTTCCACCATGTGGGAAAAGAGCTTTCTTTATTGTTAGCACTTGCGTACACCAGGCTACTTGTCTTCACTTTAATTCTATCTCCCTTACTGCTTGTCCAGCAGTGGGGTTATAGGCACACAGTCACTACTGTGCCCACATTCACCTAGCTTTGAAGATTTGAACTTAGGTTCTGCAACTTGTACAGCAAAGACTTTACCCACTGAGTCATCTCCCCAACTGCCAGAATTACCAGTTTTTATTAGTGCATATAATATGATATGATATAATATATAGCTGCCTTTTATATATTTGAGTTTCTTTTCTAAAATCATTTTTTTCTTGGTCTTTTTGTACCTTTTTTTTTTTTTTTTTTTTTTTTTTTTTTTTTTTTTTGGTTTTTTGAGACAGGGTTTCTCTGTGTAGCCCTGGCTGTCCTGGAACTCACTTTGTAGACCAGGCTGGCCTTGAACTCAGAAATCCGCCTGCCTCTGCCTCCCGAGTGCTGGGATTAAAGGTGTGCGCCACCACGCCCGGCCTGTACATATTTTTAATCTTTAATTTTTTTAAATTTATTTATTTTTGTGATATCAGAGATCAATCGTAGACCCTTGTTTGTATTAGACAAGTGTTATACCAATGAGGGGTCTCTACAACCCCTAAACTCTTGGTTTCTAATCTTGAAGATAATTTGTACGATTTAAATGTCTATTACGTTTAGCCAGGTATGATAGTTTGCACACGTAATTGCTACACTTAGGAGGCTGAGGCAGCAGGATAGCGAGTTAAAGGCTAGCTTGGGCTACATGGGGAATTCAGACCAGGACTACAATGAGGGACGTTATTTCAACAAAGCAAAAAAGAAAGCAAGCAAAAAATATTCTCTTACTTTCATCTTTGCTCTGTTTGTTGGGTGTTGTTGTTTATTAGGGAAACGAGTGGTGCTGATGAGAAAGTTTCCTTTGGACGGAGAGAGGCCAGGCAAAGAAGCAGCACTGTTTATTGTGCCATCAGTTGTCAAAGGTGATCTAACTTTCCTTTATAGATTTGTAGGTGTTTTGAATGTAAATTGGAAGTTTGTTGAAACACTTAGTAATGTACATTTATAGTTACTATTGTAATAATGTTATACATGTTTTTAAGTTGACAGAAGAAAACAATGTCAAATATTTTAATTTTCCCAGGTAATATATAGGCTTCTTGGCTAATTCATATTGTTTTCATTTTTATTTTTAAGATGTTGATGTGACAAGAGAAATAATTGAAATTAAATGTATTTAGGTTAGGAAGCTAAAGAGTGCATGGTTCAGTAGTTAAAAACAGTGACTGGGCTTCCAGAGGACCCAGGTTTAGTACCCATCTTCCAAACAGTGGGTCACAACCATCAGTAACTCCAATTTCAGGATCCAACACTGGCTTCTGGCTTCTGAAGGTACCAGCCATGTACGTGGTTAGACAGACATACTTTCAGGGGAACCAACACTGTCTTCTGGTTTCTGAAGGTACCAGGCATGCACATGGTTAGACAGACATACTTGCAAGCAAAATATACACATAAAATAAAATTAAAATTAAAGAAGTATTCTGGTCATAAAGCAAACTTTCAAAGGATATGCCAGAAATAGATATAACTTATAATGATGCCAGAAAATGCTAATTATAGTTCTAAATTATTCTGCTTAATATTGATAACACTTATAGAACATAGAGCTGCTATATAATTTTAAATTGAGCTTTTGAAATCTTAGAATAATAGAAAGTAATTTTGATTTTCAGTGCAGATCCTATAATTAATTTTGAGACTTTTGGTTAATCTTTAAGATTTAATTATATGTATGTAGAGAAAAATATTATTCCTTACTCTCACTTGATTCATAGTATAGAAAGAATCATTGAGGTATTTGATATGAAGTTTCTTTACAAACTGTAGAGTGTTGGCCTCATGTGAGTTAGTAATACTTTGACAAAAAGTTAATGACTTGCTATAGACACCCCATCCATCAGCCTGCTGCTGCTTCGTGTGTTTATATTATTTTGTTGGCCAGCATAGCATGCAGGATTCATTTTTCTAAGCATTCTCAAGCTTAAAAAGTCTGACCTTTCAAATGATGTTGGAAACCTTAATAAATTTTATAACATTATTGAGGAAGATTATAAATACTGGTGCCAGTGGGCTGGCTCAGTGATTAAAAGTGCTTTCAGTACAATCCTGATACCCTGAGTTTGATTCTTGGAACCTACATAAAACAGCCAATAAGCCTCTGGAATCCCAGCATTCCAACTGTGAGTTGGGAGATGGAGACAGTAGAATGAATGAACCAAAACTCATGGACCAACTATCCTGGCATCTGATGCACATTGTATCAACAAGGTAGCAGATAAGAACCAACTCCCAAAAGTTATTCCCTAACCTACACACAAACACTAAATAAACTTTAAAATTATAAATGTTGTGTTTATCTAAGTAGACAAGTTACAGAACTGGCTTCCACTTGATTCTAGGTCTCATAATTCCAAATACAGAACAATTTGTTATATATTTTAAATTGTGAGAATTTGTTCTTTATGAAGAAAGTGTATTTGTAAATTATGTAATAGAGTAATTTCATTTTTCTTTTTCAGATAATACTAAATACGCATATACTCCTGGATGCCCAATATTTTACTGCTTACAAGATATTATGAGAGTTTGTAGTGAATCCAGTACTCACTTTGCAACACTTACAGCAAGGATGTTAATAGCCTTGGATAAGTAAGAAATGCATTCAGAATATTTTCATCAATCATAATCATGAAATTAGTTTGAGATTCACTTCTGAGAAAAAAAATTAATGAAAATAACCTAGTACATTAAAATAAGATAAAATAAATCTTAAAAAAAAAATCTTTAGGACTGGAAAGATGACTCAGTGGTTAAGAGTACTGACTGCTCTTCCAGAGGTCCTGAGATATTTAGCAACCATATGGTGGCTCACAACCATCTGCGGTGGGGTTTGATGCCCTCTTCTGGTATGTCTGAAGAGAGCAATGGTGTACTCATATACAGAAAATAAATAAAAATAAATCTAAAAAAAACCCCAATAAAACAAAAAATGGTCAACTTTTAGTTATAAGGATGAACCTCCCCCAACTAAGACTCCTTCCTTATTTACAGTATGTTAATTTCTCTTTGAACAGTAATAACCACTTGCCAGCATTCAGGATAATTCTTCTGTTATAAAAGTTGGCATAGTAGTTACTCTTTCTAGTGGACAAGTCATTGTCTGTCTTCTTTTGTGTAGTGTCACATTCCAGGAAGCCCAGTTGTAGACGTACTTTGTACTTTTTAAAGGTGTTTTTATGATTATAGTGGCAGACATTTTAGAATAATTGCTGTGTCTATTGACAAAGCATCGGGACAGCCAGAGCTATACAGAGAAACCCTGTCTCGAAAAACCAAAAAAAAAAAAAAAGTACTTAACAATAAAATATTTTATTTATAATATTTTATTTATAAATTTTTATTTACCATTTATAAATAAAAAATACATTATTTTTCCCTGAGCAGAGCGAAAAGTTTCTCTGAAGAAGAATTTGGTAGGCTTCTTGATAACATAGATTCTGAATATATTTATAAAATATAAATAGTAAATTTATTGAATATAGTATTAGAAGGTGTCACATGTCAGAGTTCTACAGTAGTTTTCCTTTGTCATCTTCACGTGCTTCTTCCTCTTTGTCCACGTCTGCAGGTGGTTAGATGAACGTCATGCGCAGTCTCACTTTATTCCAGCTTTATTCCGACCTTCTCCCCTTGAACGGATAAAGACAAATGTCATAAACCCTGCGTATGCTGCTGAATTAGGCCAGATAGAAAACTCACTACATATGGGCTATAGTGCACTAGAAATAAAAAGTAAAATGTTAGCCCTAGAGAAAGCAGACACCTGCATTTACAACCCTTTGTTTGGATCAGATCTTCAGTATACAAATCGGGTAAGAGTTGAATTTTGACTTTGGTTTCAAATGACATCTTAAATATAATTTTTTCTAATAAAGATGCACAGGTTGTAATTGTAAACATTAAAATAGTATCAATGCTTTATTTATATATATAACAGTCAAACATCTGAGGCTTTTAAGTAATTTTTATAGTATTTTATTTTTCCTTTTCTAGGTAGATAAAGTGGTAATAAATCCATACTTTGGTCTCGGAGCTCCAGACTACTCAAAAATCCAAATTCCCAAACAGGAAAAATGGCAGCGAAGCATGAGCAGCGTTGTGGAAGACAAGTACAGTTTTGGTTTTACTCTCATTGCCTTTCATAACCTGATGTTAAAATATACATGGGCAGTATGTAAGCAGTCTGAGCACTGGCCTTTGGCTGCACAGCGATAGGTAGTTCTCATAGATGAATCACTTTTGTTTTGAAGTAGTGTGAATTTTAACAGTTTGTATTTTCTTAATTTCTTTTTTATGGTTAGAGAACGACAATGGGTTGATGACTTTCCTTTACATCGAAATGCCTGTGAAGGAGATTCAGAATTACTAAGCCATCTTCTCGATAAAGGATTTTCAGTCAACCAACTAGATAATGACCACTGGGCACCCATTCATTATGCATGCTGGTAAATAAATTATTCTGTTCAGGAACATTGAACTCATGATATTATTGTTTCTTATCAGAAAACTGTTCTCATTCCAGAAAGCATCTGTACCATTGCTTGTCTTCTAAGTATTCTGTTCTGATCTTTTGATTATTATGTATATGCTGCTGTTCGGAACTGCCAGATCTGCCTTGAGGAGAGCACTCGCAGTCTCTTTACAAGCCATACAGTGAGATAGCCAATAGGTAGTAAAGGTCAGGGCCAACCATGGGGCTCCATATTGCTCCCTTATGATACTGTTGTTTTATATTACATTGGTTTATTCTTGCTATAAAATTGACATTTGTTAAGCACATTGGATGTGACCTTGTATCATGTTAGAAAAGTATCCATTTAGATATTTCAGAATGTATGGTATCAAGAAGCCTACCAAATCCTTCTTCAAAGATTCTTCCCCCTCCCAAGGGAAAAATGTTTTTAATATTTTAGGGTAAAGTTATAAAATCATAGTATTAATTTTTAAAATTACAGATACAATGTTTAACTCGAACTGAAAATATTTAAACATCAGGTCATTATTTACATTATACCATAATTTTTTAAATTGCTTTTTTTATTTATAGTCCAGTCATTGCCTTCCTCCAGATCTGCCCTCCCACAGATCCTCATCTCATTCCTCCTCTCCTCTGTCTCCAAGAGGATGTCTCCATTCCCTCCTGCACCAGGCCTCCCTGCTCCCTGGGGCCTCATATCTCTCGAGGGTCTTAGGCACAACTTCTCCCACTGAGGCCAGACCAGGCAGTCCTCTGCTATATATGTGTCAAGGGTCAGGGGTGTCTCAGACCAGCTTGTGTATGCTGCCTCATTGATGGCTCAGTGTCTGAGAGATCGCAGGGGTCTCCATTTGTTGAGACTGCTGGTCTTGCTATGGGGTCACCCTCCTCCTCAACTTCTTCCAGCTTTTCCCTAATTCAACCACAGGGGTCTCTGACTTCAGTCTAGTAGTTGGGTGTAAGTATCTGTGTCTGTCTCAGTTAGCTGCTTGTTGGGCCTCTCAGAGGACAGTTCTTGTCTGTGAGCATAACATAGCATCAGTAATAGTGCCAGGCCTTGGAGCCTCCCCTTTCAGTGGATCCCAAGTTGGATTGGTCACTGGACTTCCTTTCCCTCAGTCTCTTCTCCATTTTTGTCAAAGATTCTTTGAATCACTACCTTCTATTTTATAAGATGTAAGGGTGGGAACAGAATTGGGATTAGTTCTTTCTATTCATTGCCCAGTATACCTCTTGGCACTCTTACTCTTTTCATAGAATTATAATAATGCTACATAGCTGAACTGAGTTCTTATTTCACAGCAGTAACGAACTGTTGTAGATTATTGTCTCAAAAAGACAGTCAGCCAGGCGTGTTGGCGCACGCCTTTAATCCCAGCACTCGGGAGGCAGAGGCAGGCGGATTTCTGAGTTCGAGGCCAGCTTGGTCTACAAAGTGAGTTCTAGGATAGCCAGGGCTACACAGAGAAACCCTGTCTCAAAAAAAAAAAAGACATAGTCATTCCATTTTTTTAATGAGAAGATTGCTTTTAATGTATTGTTTTAAGTAATCTTAACTTTTGCCAACAATATTACAATATAAACTACTTATTATGTATATATAGTATCTTAGTGTCACACTGAGCAAGGAACCTCACCTCTCTAAGTGTCAATTTTATTTATCTATGAGTATTGTGGCAATTAGGATTGAGAAATAGCTTGTTAGAAGCCATAAGTCCTAGGTTGAACCTTCAGCACTGTAAAGAGTAACAAATTGTAAGTAATTAGACCATTCTAGAGTTCTTTCCAATTCAAAGTTTTCATTTCTCTGATTCTAATATTTGTATTAAGTTGTGTAATGGTTATATTTAATATATATGCTTTTTCTGTTTATCTATAATTTTTTTCTATTTCATCTGTAAATGTGCTCTTGATGGAAATACAGTTCAGTGGCAGAACACTTAATCATTGTACTTGAGATCTGAGGTTTTATCCCCAGGAGCAGGGGAAAACCAAGAAGCTTAAATGTGTTATTATGCTTCTCATTCTGAGGAATTTTTATATTTATATTTAGAACAAGCTACCCTAAATCGTCGTTAGCTGATCTAGTAGATTTCCCCTCACATAACTAATAATTACCCTAGTAGAAACATTACCTAGAGCCAAAAAGAAGGTGTAGAATACACTTTAACCTTCAAAATGCTCTGCAGAATTGGAAATGATAACATCACTGAACTTTAATGTAGGAATCGCAGATTTATATATCTGACTTGCTTTCCATTTTCAACAGGGGTTATTTTCTTCTTTAGGAAAAGAAAGTAAAACTTTGAACTACCTATTACGTAAAAACAAAAGTATAGTGTGACATTTACTGTGTTTTGGAATATACCAAGGTTTCAGAAGCAGGGGTTAGTTCCTTAGGTATGATCCTTATTAAATTATGCCTTATTAATAGCCTGCTTGCATATTTATAAGAGAGTTTTAAATAGCTTTCCTAAGATTAAAAGAGAAAATGCAAAAAAAACAAGAACATGCAAATAAAGTAATTGAGAGCCCATAGTAAGTACTGAATAAGTGATGGCTTTGATTACTAAACATAACTGGAGTGGAGTGGGAAGATCGCTCAGTGGTAGGGCATATGCTTGATATGTCAAGAAGCAGGGGGGCAAGAAGGGGAAGAAAAATAATTGTTCAAATGTAAAAATTGATGTCTACATTTAGAATTTGTTAATTTTTAGTATTCTTAGTTACAATTTCTCATTAGTAGAAAACAGAGAGAAAAAATTCTCCTTGGATAAAATTTTATGTCAACGAAACTAGTGATCCTTATTGGATTAATGTGAATCTGAAGAAAGAATAGTGTGGTCCTGACTGGGTGGTGCACACTCATAACACTAGCAGTTGGGAGGCAGAGGCAGTAGTGTCAATACAAGGTTATGCCTAGCCTTGTCTATATACCAGCCCGAGCTATATAGTGAGATCCTGTCTCAAAAGAAAAGAAGAAAAACCAGTAAAAACCTTACTTTAAGTCACTACTTAATGGCAGGAATATGTAGGGACACAGGCTATTTCAGGCTGTTTAGTCCTGTCCTTTTTTTTTTTTTTTTTAAAGTCAGATTGGCCTTGAACTTTTTATCCTCCTGCCTCTGCCTCCTAATTGCTGGGATTACAGACAGACACCACTATTCCTGGTCCTGTCTTTATAATGTTAAACTATATGTTTACCCCTTTCTATCTCATCCTTAAATTTTTCCTTAGATCAGTAATTCTTCATTTTTTGGTTTGAAGACAACCTTTTTCTTTGGACATTGTAAGATCCCAAAGAGCCTTTGTTTATATGGAATTAATTTAGTGGTAGTTATCATATTACAAATCAAAGTGAAAATGTGTTTATTCATACCAAAATACTATGTATAAAATAATAGTTTTATGAAAAAATGCCATATTTTCTAAAATGTCTTATTAATACATTTAATAAAAATAGTTTTATAGTATTACAAGTCTCTATTCTCCCTAGGTAGTAGATGTAATCTCATTTCTGTTCTTCTTCCAGTTTCTTCCTTCAGTCTACTTCAGAACATATCATAAACTTCCAAAATCTCCATCCTTCTCCTTTGTTCTCAGGCCAAATTGGATTTGAAAGGGCTTGCCTTATCATTACTATTATTGAATATTACATTGTTGTTGTTGTTAGCCTTTGTTCTGTAGTCTATCCCATGGAATTCAGAAAACCAGGTTCTCACTGGCTCATAGTCATGAAATTGTGGGTAAATTACACAACTGATTCAAACACCCCTTTTCTTCTTTTTTTTTTTTTTTAAGATTTATTTTATTTTATTATATGTAAGTACACTAGCTATCCTCAGACACTCCAGAAGAGGGAGCCAGATCTCGTTACGGATGGTTGTGAGCCACCATGTGGTTGCTGGGATTTGAACTTATCACCTTCGGAAGAGCAGTCGGGTGCTCTTACCCGCTGAGCCATCTCACCAGCCCCCAAACACCCCTTTTCTAATCCTCTTGATACAATTAGCTCTACCTACCTCATAATTTGTTATGACAACTATATTAAATAACTGAATAAGAAAAGTTTAAAAGTAACTCAGAACTCAGGTTTGATTTAGTTACTTTTGTGACTGTTTGAACTGTTCTATTTCACATTCTCTCCTGTCTTTTTCTGTAAGGGTGTTTTTCTAAATGGAATTCAGTATTTGTAGGATGGATATTATTCTATAAATTTTGTCAAAGATTATATATTCTTCCAGGCTTAGCAATAGTTATGCTCAGTTACATATTTTACTTTTTACATATTTCAGATAAACATTCTAGACTTTGACTTTTTCTTCAGTATTTTTACGTATTTTTAGTTGCTAATAAACAGTTTAATCCCTTCTTTTTGGATCATAAAGCACTTTAAAAAAATAGTAACACCCGAGGAACTCCCATGGTGCACAGGAGTACATAAAGGAAGATGAAATGGGGCAAAATGAGATAAACCTCTTTAAAAAAACAAAAAAATAAAATGCTAATTTTTATTTATTAATGTATTAGGAAGGCGCAGTGTATCTTTCTTCAGAGTAATAATGGAGTTTGACCTGAACAGAATGAGGAAGAGGAAAAGACACCTTACACACAGTGTGAAGTGACATGACTAAGAAAGGGTAGGATACAAGTGGCCAGTTCTGGATAGGGTAAAACCACAGGGTGTGTGAAGGGGAAGAAAGCAGATGTTGAAGTCCAATCAGATCATTTTTAGTATGCTGTTCTCCCCAAACCAAATTTCTCTTTCCCTTCTTCCCTACAACCCCTATTTCCACACAGCAAATTTCTTTCAATCTTTGCTTCAGGTCATCTTTGGTGTTAAGCGGAAGGCTGGCTCGGTATTCCTACCATGTGCTTTGTGTTCTCCTGTGTCCTTGTATTGTGTACTCCTTTTCCCAAGCCTAACATCATTTTACTTTTTTCAGTTCTGTTCTATTTAAAATTCAATTCAAATTGTTTTTTTTTTAAATTGTCTTGGACTAGAGATGCATCATCTCTCTTTTCTAGTAGTTTTTAAAGAATGTACTGTTCTGATCTTTAAAAACTTGAAGTGTCAGAGAGATGTTTCAGGAAGTTAAGAGCACTGGCTGCTCCCAGATAACCCAGGTTCCATTCACAAGGCCCACTTCCAAGGGTACTGCACACAGTGATGCATAGATGTATGCAGGCAAAACACCCATACACATAAAATAAAATGATCTTTAAAAAATACTAAAGCATACTAATCTTATTGATTGTTATCTTAAGCTGTTTACTTATATCTTTCAACATTATATAACTTATTCAGTGTAAGCTTTATTTTTTTTAAATGAGTTAATTTCTGATTTTTGTGCTGTTATTTGGGTTGGTTGGTTATCTGGTGCTGGGAACTGAACCCTGGGTTCTTGATGCATTATTTACCAGTGAGTTATACCTTCTGACCCAATTATGAACTCAGAATTGTTTCTCCTAACGTCTCCCTTTTGCTTTTTTTTTTTTTATGCCATCTTTTTTTCTCTTGTTTTAAGACTTATATTTCTCTTAGTTGATCAGAATTGAATTGAGCCATAATAACACATAAAAAGTTCCCAGTTCCAGACACCTAGGTCAGTGTCTCTACATTACTCCTTTGTTCTCTAGATTCCCTTTAGATAACTTGTAAAACTTGAATTTTGTTTGTTTTGTTTTGTTTTGTTTTGTTTTGTTTTTACTATATCAGGTGGGGCTTGTTTTTTAGGCAAGCTTTACTATTTATTTCTATAGGTATGGAAAGGTTGAGGCCACTCGCGTATTATTAGAGAAAGGGAAGTGCAATCCCAACCTTTTAAATGGACAGCTCAGCTCACCACTTCATTTTGCTGCTGGAGGCGGGCATGCTGAAATAGTACAGATCCTCCTAACTCACCCAGACATTGACAGGGTAAGTGATTTCCTTGCTTTTATATTTTAATATCTAGCGACTAATAAGTAGTGATAAAAAATGTTTAATTGTATACTTAACAGGTCAACTAAAACAAATTTTACTTTATAAAGTGATGTTTATGTATTAACTGTGCCTCTTATAAGTTTTGAATTGTTTTTATTGATAAAGTACACTTCACAAAAAATGCAATATTTTAACCACTTAGATGCACAGTTCATAGCATCTACTACATGTATTGTTTATAAAGTCATTACACATATCCATCTCCCAAATATATATGAAATTCATTCTACATTACATTTTCTCAAAAATGTCCTGAAAGAAAACCATTTACCCATTTTCTAAAATTTCTACTAACAAGTACTTGGTAAAAAAAAAAAAAAAAACAACTGTGGAAACCTTTAAGTCTATAACTGAACTTTTAAGAAACATAACCCTATAAATTAGTACTCTAAGTTTTTTAGCTTTTCCAATTTTTGTTGTAGTATTTTCTAAGTATGGGTAATATTTACTCTATCTTTGACCAGAGTATTTCTATGCAGTTTTAATTGAAAAACATGCTTTCAGAACATGTGTATTTGGAATGTCTTTTTGTTCATCCCTTCCATTCTAGCACATAACAGATCAACAAGGAAGATCCCCATTGAATGTTTGTGAAGAAAACAAACAAAATAACTGGGAAGAAGCTGCAAAATTGCTGAAAGACGCCATTAACAAGCCAGTAAGTATTATCCGAATAGTTTGAGCCAAATGTCTTATTGAAATTGATAGTTTACAAAAGACCCTAGGTTTATTCCCTTTACTAAAAAGATTAATTCATAATATAATCTCATATGACAGATGTAATTAAGAAACATATCATTAAACTTTTTTGGCATTGCGCAAACACCATGGAGTATATTTGGACAGCATCCATGGTATAACCTGCTATATAAACCTAGGCTATATGGCATATAGTGTGATATATGTGATGCCCTTAGATGTTTGCTTCTGTCATGGACCAAAATATTAAGTTATGAGTGATTGTACTTAATGTGTTTATTATAAATAGTTCTGCTCATTCATGCATATTCCCCCCCAAACATTTATATTTATAAATAGCAGCATTTTACATCATACATTAATAATTCTCAGCAAGTCGATGTATAAGAAACTCATTTTCCTTCTCACAAAAGTGAAATAGATGATTTTCTAGGTTTGTGAAAGAGGAAGGTGTGTGTGTGTATGTGGTTGTTTATGCAATGTGGAGACCAGAGGATAATGTTAGGAGTCTTTATCACTTGTCCCTTTAGTTTTTGAGAAAGGGTCTCACTAAACCTAAAGCCCACCATTTTGTCTAGCTTCCAGGATCTTCCTCTCTTTATTCCTCTGTCTAACCAACCCAGGCATTATACACAAGTAGCCATTCCCAGCTTTTTTGTGGGTGCTGAGAGGTTAAACTCAGATCTTCTTACATTCACAGTACTGATAATGCTACTGCTATTTAAGACTTTCTGAACTTGAGGAAGGAAACTAGCTCAAAATCCAGCATTTCATGACTTGTACTTTCAAAGTCTTCCATTATAAATTTCTCTTAGTGTAAGTTATTACTGGTACACATTTTTTTGTGGCCCACTAGACTCATGAAGTTCTTTGATTTAATTCCAAGTTTATATTTCCCGAAGCATTTACTTTATATATTAAATACTCTATAAATGATACACTTAGAAGAATTTTTTTAATATTATTTATTTAATATATATGAGTACACTGTAGCTGTCTTTAGACACTCCAGAAGAGGGATTCAGATCCTATTATAGATGGCTGTGAGCCACCATGTAGTTGCTGGGAATTGAACTCAGGACCTCTGGAAGAGGAGTTAGTGCTCTTAACCTCTGAGCTATCTCTCCAACCCCACTTAGAAGAATTTAATGGCCAATATATATATTTTTTTAATTTTCCCTTAATTTGACCATGGAACATTTAGAAGAAACTTTAGAAAGTACAAAAAATAGAAATAATCATTTTTAAATATTGTCAGCATGTTCTTATTTGAGCAAGTTTTTGATAGTTCCTACTTTAGAAATCTAAACTGTAGTACAACCAAATTAAACTTATACCCAACTAGTTTACAAATAGATGAGACTCAGACTATGGTTATTTTATTTGGCTTTGATAATTACGGGGAGTGGGGAAAAAAAATAACCTCTAATCTACTCTTCTAACTGCTAGCCTGGCTACCTGCCCAGTGATGTACTCCAGAAACTGGCTATTTCTCCTGGCCAAGTTCTTATGGTCCATCTCCCCTCGTGGCAGCTTCTTCCTCTCCTCTTGTTCTTCTCCTTCTCTTGAACTCTCCTCCTCTTCTTCCTCCTCTTCCTCCTCTTCCTCTCTCTTTTCCACCCCTTCAACAAAGTAGCTCCCTTCAGTTATTGGCTGTAGTCAGTTTTTTTTTTAATTATAGTTTTAAATTAAGGAACAAAGTTTGTACAACAAAACTTTATAAACATGAGAATTCACTTATAGACCTAGACCTTCAGGTAGAGAATTTAACATTACAATACATAGCAAGAGACCAAACCTCAACACTATACCCTGAAGGGTATGAAGTTGGGCAGAAAGTATCTTGTCCTACTATGGTATGTAATTTTTTTTATTAGATATCCTCTTTATTTACTTTGCAAACTTTATCCCCTTTTCCCATTTCCCCTCTGAAAACCCCCTTATCCCATCTCCCTCATCCCCCTTGCTCACTAAACCACCCAACTCCCGCTTCCCTGTCCTGGCATTCCCCTATACTGGGGCATCGAGCCTTCATAAGACCAAGGGACTCTCCTCTCATTGATGTCCCACAAGGCCATCCTCTGCTACATATGAGGCTGGAAACATAGGTCCCTCCATGTGTACCCTTTGCTTGGTGGTTTAGTCCCTGGGAGCTCTGGGGGTATTCCTCCTATTGGGCTGCAAATCCCTTCAGCTCTTTGTGTCCTTTCTCTAACTCCTCCATTGGGGACCCTGTGCTCAGTCCAATGGATGATTGTGAGCATCCATTTCTGTATTTATGTAATTATTTTGAATGTGTATGTGTGTCTGCATGTGCTTTTGAGTATCTACAGGGACCAGAAGATGGCATTTGATTCCTTGAACCTGGAATTGCAAGTGGTTGTGAACCACTCAAAATAGGTGTAGGGAATTAAGCTCCAGTTCTCTACAAGAACAGCAAGTGTTCCTGACTACTCAACTGTCTCTTCAGGCTCAGAAGATAGTTTTTAGACGGCTTACATGACTTTTCATATTTTTTCCTAGTATGAAAAAGTTCGAATCTACAGAATGGATGGATCATACCGTTCTGTTGAGCTGAAGCATGGCAGTAATACCACAGCCCAGCAGATAACGGAAGGGATGCGGCTCTCTCAGGACACTCAGCAGTATTTCACCATTTGGATCTGTTCAGAAAATCTTAGTAAGAAAACTGGAGACGGGGAAGTAGTTTAGTATTTAAACCTCATTGCTCCTTTTTGGAACTGCATTAAGAAACTTGTGGATAGCATTAATTATTATTGACTTTTAGCTATATTTCATATTCTTAGTGTTCAAACTGAAATGGGAAGGACAGTCTCCCCCGCTTCATTCAAAGCTGAAATTAGTAAACACCGGAGGTTTTCTCTCTGACAATGCAGTTAGTGTGAATGCTATTAAATGTAAAATTCATACAACTTGCCTTTATTTTCAGTGTTTCAAAGTGAAATATCTATGTTAGTTTTCTGTTGAACTTCTTATTTAAAAATCAACTTAATATCAATGCCCAAGAAATATTCTTTACTTCTTAAAAATTATTTTATTATTTTATGTGTATTTTCCCTGCATGTATGTCTCTGCACCATGGGCATGTCTAGTTCCTGCAGAGGGCAGAGAGTTGCTGGATCCTTTGGACTAGAGTTGCAGATGGTTTTGAGCCACCATGTGTATGCTTAGAATTAAACCTGTTTCCTTTGGAAGAACATCCAATGCTCTTAACCACAGAACCATCTTTCCAGCCCATAGTCTACTTTTGTTTTATTTTTTGAGACAGGATTTCACATAATTCAGGCTTGTCTCACAGTTGCTATTTGGCTGAGGATAAACTTGAACTTGTGGTGTTCTTAATATTTACCTCCAAGTACTGGGATTATAATCTTGTGCCCTCATACGCAGGTCCCAAGAAATGCTCTTATAATTATGTCCTTAAAAACAGGGACGTATCCACAATTTGCATAGTAATAATTGTTGAACTTTGATTTAAATTTATATCTGTAAACTGTTTGATACTTAGATGCATGTAGTTTAATGTAAGGTTTCTATGCATTGATATAGTGGGTTTATTTTACAGTATTATTTATAATGGACAGCTCTTTTTCAGGTCTTCAGTTCAAGCCTTATCATAAACCCTTGCAACAAGTTCGTGACTGGCCAGAAATACTTGCTGAATTGACTAATTTGGATCCACAAAGAGAAACACCACAGCTTTTCCTAAGAAGAGATGTGGGACTTCCTTTAGAAGTTGAGAAAAAGGTTTGCTGAGAAACCTTATTTAGTTATTTGAATCCACAGAATTTGTAGGATCTAATGTAGAAGGTAGAGGTAGGAATTCTGCTGTTCCTCCTGTACAAGGGATATTTACTTCCTTTTTCTGTTAAATCTTTATATTCTGTTGTAAGAGGGAATTTCAGTTGGTCTATATACAAAATTCTGGTTGATATTTTATTCTTTTTTCCTATTTTTTTCTTTCACTTTCATTACCTTAACAAATACATTTTTTTTCCTTTTGAAAACAGAAATGAGAATAAGGAGGCCATACTAAAGAAAATTAGCAATCAGAGAGATGGTTTATACAGAAATTAACTTTTTTTATTATAGAAAACAGCATTGTGAATTTCAAAGAATGTATAAGAAAGGACAGGATTTTTTAAAAAGCCTACAAAATTTGGGTAAAGAATATAGTTTTTGCAAAAGGGATGCAATAATGTTATCTTAAGCATTTAGAAAGCAACCATTCTTTTTTTTGCATTCAAAATTTTTAAATTTTTTTATTAGATATTTTCTTCATTTACATTTCAAATGCTATCCCAAAAATCCCCTATACCCTTCCCCCACCCTGCTCCCCTACCCACCCACTCCACTTCTTGGCCTTGGCATTCTCCTGTACTGGGGCATATAAAGTTTGCTAGACCAAGGGGTCTCTCTTCCCAGTGATGGCCAACTAGGCCATCTTTTCCTACATATGCAGCTAAAGACACAAGCTCTGGGGGTACTGATTAATTCATACTCTTGTTCCACCTATAGGGTTGCAGACCCCTTCGGCTCTTGGGTACTTTCTCTAGCTTCTAACTTGGGTACCCTGTGTTCCATCCTATAAATGACTGTGAGCATCCACTTCTGTATTTGTCAGGCACTGACAAAGCCTCACAGGAGACAGCTATATCAGGGTCCTTTCAACAAAATCTTGCTGGCATATGCAGTAGTGTCTGCGTTTGGTGGCTGATTATGGGATGGACCCCCCGGGTGGGGTAGTCTCTGCATGGTCCATCCTTTTGTCTTAGCTCCAAATTTTGTCTCTGCAACTCCTTCCTTTGATATTTTATTCCCTATTCTAGGGAGGAATGAAGTATCAACGTGTTGGTCTTCCTTCTTGATTTTCTTGTGTTTTAGAAGTTGTATCTTGGGTATTATAGGTTTCTGAGCTAATATCCACTTATCAGTGAGTGCATATCAAGTGACTTCTTTTGTGATTGGGTTTCCTCACTAAGGATGATATCCTCCAGATACATCCATTTGCCCAAGAATTTCATAAATTCTTTTTTTTTTCCAAGACAGGGTTTCTCTGTATAGCACTGGCTGTCCTGGAACTCACTTTGTAGACCTGGCTGGCCTTGAACTCAGAAATCCGCCTGCCTCTATCTCCCAAGTGCTGCGATTAAAGGCATGTGGCACCAACACCTGGCTAAATTCATTGTTTTTAATACCTGAGTAGTACTCCATTGTGTAAATGTACCATATTTTCTGTATCCATTCCTCTGTTGAGGGTAATCTGGGTTCTTTCCAGCTTCTGTCTATTATAAATAGGGCTGCTGTGAACATAGTGGAGCATGTGTCCTTATTACAAGTTGGAACATCTTCTGGGTATATGCCCAGGAGAGGTATTGCTGGATCTACCGGTAGTACTATGCCTAGTTTTCTGAGGAACTGCCAGACTGATTTCCAGAGTGGTTGTACCAGCTTACAATCCCACCAGCAATGGAGAGTGTTCCTTTTTCTCCACATCCTCGCCAGCATCTGCTGTCACCTGAATTTTTGATCCTAGCCATTCTGACTGGTATGAGGTGGAATCTCAGGGTTGTTTTGATTTGCATTTCCCTGATGATTAAGGATGTTGAACATATTTCAAGTGCTTCTCAGCCCTTCGGTATTCTTCAGTTGAGAATTCTTTGTTTAGCTCTGTACCCCATTTTTTAATGGGGTTATTTGAATTTCTGGAGTTCAGCTTCTTGAGCTCTTTGTATATATTGGATATTAGTCCCCTATCAGATTTAGGATTGGTAAAAATACTTTCTCAGTCTGTTGGTGGCCTTTTTGTCTTATTGACAGTATCTTTGGCTCTATAGAAGCTTTGCAATTTTATGAGGTCCCGTTTATCAATTCTTGATCTTACAGCACAAGCCATTGCTGTTCTGTTTAGGAATTTTTCCCCTGTGCCCATATCTTCGAGGGTTTTTCCCACTTTCTCCTCTATAAATTTCAGTGTCTCTGGTTTTATGTGGAGTTCTTTGATCCACTTAGACTTGAGCTTTGTACAAGGGGTTAAGAATGGATCAATTTGCATTCTTCTACATGATAACCGCCAGTTGTACTAGCACCATTTGTTGAAAATGCTGTCTTTTTTTCCACTGGATTGTTTTTAGCTCCCTTGTCAAAGATCAGGTGACCATAGGTGTGTGGATTCATTTCTGGGTCTTCAATTCTATTCCATTGATCTACCTGTCTGTTGCTGTACCAGTACCATGCAGTTTTTATCATAATTGCTCTGTAGTACAGCTTGAGGTCAGGCATGGTGATTCCACCAGAGGTTCTTTTATTGTTGAGAATAGTTTTTTTCTGTCCTAGGTTTTTTGTTATTCCAGATGAATTTGCAAATTGCCCTTTCTATCTCAGTGAAGAATTGAGTTGGAATTTTGATGGGGATTGCATTGAATCTGTAGATTGCTTTCGGCAGGATAGCCATTTTGACTATATTAATCCTGGCAATCTATGAGCATGGGAGATCTTTCCATCTTCTGAGATCTTCAATTTCTTTCTTTAGAGACTTGAAGTTCTTGTCATACAGATCTTTCACTTTCTTAGTTAAAGTCACATCAAGGTATTTTATATTATTTGTGACTATTGTGAAGGGTGTTGTTTCCCTAATTTCTTTCTTAGTCCGTTTTCCTTTGTGTAGAGAAAGGCCATTGATTTGTTTGAGTTAATTTTCTATCCAGCTACAGCACTGAAGCTGTTTATCAGGTTTGGGAGTTCTCTGGTGGAATTTTTAGGGTCACTTATATATACTATCATGTCATCTGCAAATAGTGATATTTTGACTTCTTCTTTTCCAATTGGTATCCCCTTTTTCTCCTTTTGTTGTCGAATGAAAGTAACCATTCTTAAGAACAGAATGTTTGGATTGAAGTATTAAAGATTTAGAGGAAATGAGATACCATAAGAATAAGTAAAACAAAGAAGAAACCTAAGTGAGAGATTATATATAGCAAACAAGGTACGTTAGCCTAATAATATTTATAAATAATTGAAAAACTAACAGAACAGTTGCTAGGTCACATAATATTATTAAAAATAAAGTTAATACTATCCATAACTATTTCTACAAAAGAATATTAGCAAAACCTCTAGTGCTGGGGTCTGGGGAGTTTTGTTGTGTTTTGATTAGTTTTGAGGATTGATCTTACACCAGCTAATCATGCACTCTGCTGCTGTGTGGCACCCAACTCAGACACATTGATACCTAAGCCTTGGGTACAGTGGGGAGGGAGGGCAGAGCCCAATACTGAAAGTATAACCAATGCCATTAGATTATTTACTTATGAAGGATGAAAATGGCAATTTGTATGTTGCATACATTAAAATTTTTTATTGTCATAAATAAATGTGTTGAATTTTAAAAATCTGTAAATAATCTAAGCATAATTATTCTATTTTCATGACTCATGAAATATTTTGAAAGTTGTCTAGGAAAGGAGAGGAGCAATAAAGATCATCAATATTAAATTTCATGGTTAGAAAAGTAGATTCATAAAGGGAAGGAAGTCTTTATCAAATGTCATATGATAAAATATCTTTGTCCTTTAATTCATATAATTAAGAATTCATATCTATATTCTGAAAAATAGGAGAATTGCATTTATTGCTTGGCATCATTATTTTAGGATGAAAACAACCTGATTTCATTAGAAAATAGTAGCCATTGATTAAAACTAATTTAACATCCTAACAAAAAAATCAGTGTGACTGTCTACTTAAATTGTTCAGATCTACCAAGTCAGTCTTTAGTATGAAAATAACATTTGTTCAGCCTTTCTCCAACATCTTAATTTAAGAAATTAAGAAACAAAAGTAGATTTAAAAAGCAATATAATTAACACTTTGTATTATTTGTTGGATCCACTTATTGCTGATGTACATTTACTACTTTTTTTTTAATCTCATTTTTATGTGGTATTTGCCCATGTGTGTGCCTTGCACAAATTGTAGGCCTTTTGACTGCACAGGTCAGAGGAGGACACAAAAATGAGGACATACAAAGCTTTGTTTTTGTTTTGTTTTGTTTTCTAAAACTTTATTTAACCTTCTTCTTTTTCATTGATTTCATTTTTTTATTTTTTAAACATATATAAGAAATAAATGTAATAAGCCAAATACATGGACAAAAAATACAAGAATCATATGATTATCTCAGTGGAAGCAAAAAAAGAAGAAAGTCTTTGATGAGATTCAACATGCATTCTTATTTTTTTCTACATGATTTTTATTTATTAGATATTTTCCTCATTTACATTTCAAATGCTATCCCGAAAGTCCCCTATACCCTCCCCCTTCCCTGCTCTCCAACCCACCCACTCCTACCTCCTGTCCCTGACATCCTCCTGTGCTGGGCCATATAATCTTTGCAAGACCAAGGCCTCTCCTCCCAATGATGGCTGACTAGGCCATCTTCTGCTACATATGCAGCTAGAGACACAGCTCTGGGGGTAATGGTTAGGTCATATTGTTGTTCCACCTATAGGGTTGCAGACCCCTTCAGTTCCTTGGGTACTTTCTCTAGCTCCTCCACTGGGGGCCCTGTGTTCCATCCAATAGATGACTCAACATGCTTTTTTTTTTTTTTTTTTTTTTTTTTTTTTTTTTTTTTTTTTTTTTTTTTTTTTTTTTTTTTTTTTTTTTTTTTTTTTTTTTTTTTGGTTTTTCGAGACAGGGTTTCTCTGTGTAGCCCTGGATGTCCTGGAACTCACTCTGTAGACCAGGCTGGCCTCGAACTCAGAAATCCGCTTGCCTCTGCCTCCCAAGTGCTGGGGTTAAAAGCATGCGCCACCATGCCTGGCTTTCAACATGCATTCTTAATAAAAGCTTTAGAACAAGTAGGACTATAGGAAACATATTCCAACATAATAAAGGTTATGTATGACAAACTCATGGCCAATATGATCCTAAATGAATAAAACCATTAAGAAGCCCCATTAAAATCAGGAATGGGAGAGGAGTGCTCACTATCCCTACTGCTCATCCATAATGTGATTGAAGGATTAGCTGGAGCAATAAGGCAAGAGAAGGGATACAAATGGGAAAATATTAAGTTCAATTATTTTCAATTGAAGATTATATTATACCCAGAATAGCCACTTAATCCTAGATAAGAGTTTATCTGCTCGTTTTAAGTGCTAAGTGCATCTGTCTATGACCCCAACAGACTACACATCTGTTTCTATTGAGTCAACTTTGTTCGATATTAGAATGGCTACTCCCACTTATCTCTTGGGACCATTTGCTTGGAAAATTGTTTTCCAGCCTTTTACCCTGAGGTAGTGTCTGTCTTTCTCACTGAGGTGCATTTCCTGTATGCAGCAAAGTGCTGGGTCCTGATTATTTATGCAGTCTGTTAGGCTATGTCTTTTTATTGGGAAATTGAGTCCATTGATGTTAAGAGATATTAAGGAAAAGTGATTGCTGATTCCTGTTATTTTTGTTGTTAGAGGTGGAATCATGTTTATGTGGCTGTCTTCTTTTGGGTTTGTTAAAAGATTACTTTCTTGCTTTTTCTAGGGTATAGTTTCCCTCCTTGTGTTGGTGTTTTCCATCTATTATCCTTTGAAGGGCTGGATTTGTGGAAAGATACTGTGTAAATTTGGTTTTGTCATAGAATATCTTAGTTTCTTCATCTATTGTAATTGAGAGTTTTGCTGAGTATAGTAGCCTGGGCTGGCATTTGTGTTCTCTTAGGGTCTGTATGACATCTACCCAGGATCTTCTAGCTTTCATAGTTTGGTGAGGAATCTGGTGTAATTCTGATAGGTTTGCCTTTATGTGTTACTTGAACTTTTCCCCTTATTTCTTTTAATATTCTTTCCTTGTTTAATGCACTTTGTGTTTTGATTATTATGTGATGGGAGGAATTTTTTTTCTGGTCCAAACTATTTGGAGTTCTGTAGGCTTCTTGTATGTTCATGGTCATCTCTTTCTTTAGGTTGGGAAGTTTTCTTCTATATTTTTGTTGAAGATATTTACTTGCCCTTTAAGTTGGGAATCTTTGCTCTCTTCTATACCTATTATCCTTAGGTTTGGTCTTCTCCTTGTGTCCTGGATTTCATGGATGTTTTGGGTGAGGAGATTTTTACCTTTTGTATTTTCTTTCACTTTTGTGTCAGCGTTTTCTATGGTATCTTCTGCACCTGAGATTCTCACTTCTATCTCTTGTATTCTGTTGGTGATGCTTACATCTATGACTCCTGATCTCTTTCCTAGGTTTTCTATCTCCAGGGCTATCTCCCTTTGTGATTTCTTTATTGTTTCTATTTCCATTTTTAGATCTTGGATGGTTTTGTTCATTTCCTTCTCCTGTTTGATTGTGTTTCCTTGTAATTCTTTAAGGGATTTTTGTGTTTCCTCTTTAAGGGCTTCTAGCTGTTTACCGGTATTCTCCTGTATTTCTTTAAGGGAGATATTTATGTCCTCCTTAAAAGTCCTTTATTATCATCATGAGAAGTGATTTTTAGATCCAAATCTTTCCCGGTGTGATGGCCTATCCGGGTCTTGCTATGTTGGGAGAATTGGTTTCTGATGATGCCAAGTAACCTTGGTTTCTGTTGCTTATGTTCTTACGCTTGCCTCCCGCCATATGATTCTCACTAGTGTTACCTGTCCTTGTTATATCTGAACGGAGCCTGTCCTTCTTGTGATCCTGGCTGTGTCAGAACTTAGAGTCCAGCTGTCTCTGGGATCCTGGGATCCTGAGATCCTGGTTATATCAGAGCTCCTGGGAGTAAAGCTGCCTCTGGGACCCTGAGATTCTGGTGTGACCAAGCCCCTGGGATCCTGGGATCCCTGTATCCTGGGATCCTGGGAGTGTTAGAGTGGACCGTCCTCTGGGTGTTGTAGGACTGGCTGCAGAGTTCAGGCCCAAGGTCTGCTCAGGGCACCAACCCAGACTGGAAGGAACCCGGGCCACTGGTTGGGTGGCATTCCTGTGTCCTTGGATCCAGTTGGTCCCAGTTACTCCCAGTGGTGTTGAGACAGATGTTGAGTCCTCCTCACCTCTGATCCTATCCATAAAGGCTTTTTAAATGAAAATTAAGTTTCCATAATAATATCTGGTGTCCAAATTAACATTTTTCTCCAGTTACTTCAGAATTTTTTTTTAAGGATTGTGTGGATAGAGTATTATAAGCTAAAAAAATGTTTTATTTGGTTTATCAAAATCAACCATAAAGACTTGGTGTTATGACTTATATTTGGAAATACTCAGACTATAATTATTATTTCGGAGTAGAAATATATGTATAGTCTAACATTGTCAATATTAATCCTATTAGATAAGTTGTTTAAATGTAAGAACATACTATAGTCTTCCTTTAATATATTTGAAAGTATTAAGTAAATAAGTGTCTTAAAAGAAGCTTATTTCAACCTCATTTGCTCTTCTGAGAACTGACACATTTTATCTTTTAAGGTTCACTACTGTATTTTGAAAAACAAATAGGAAAATGTTTTATGAATTTAAAGATTTAGATAAACTTGTGCTATAACTATTTGACAGCATAAACTGTGATCATATTTGTAGATAGGAAAATTGTATGCCACCTACGGCCACACCCTGCCTGCTGCTTATTCTCATGCAGCCTGTAGACTGAAGAGTTTTTATGGAACATTAGTAGCTTAAAAACAGTATTTCACATGTGAAAATTTATTTCAGGTTTCCATATCTATATAAAAGTTGATGCTTTCATGCTGTAATATTTATAAAAGATTATGTGACTCACAAATTATATAACTTAAAATATTGTTGAATGGTTTTTAGAAAAAAATGCTTGCTAACTCCTGCTCTAGTATAGTAATAGCATATACACACAACACACACACACACACACACACACAGTTATATAGTTGTAGCTTGTTATATTGGGTAAGAAAAAGTTGTATAAAAGCTTTTTAAATTATAGCTTAATAACCAAATTATATTTTCTTTCTTTTAAGATTGAAGACCCACTAGCTATTCTTATTCTCTTTGATGAAGCCAGATATAATTTACTGAAGGGCTTTTATACAGCTCCTGATGCTAAACTAATAACACTGGCAAGTCTACTGTTACAAATAGTTTATGGGAATTATGAGAGTAAAAAGCACAAACAAGGCTTCTTAAAGTAAGTATTTAATACAATGCATGGTTTATCATATTCTCAAGATTCTCTTTAACCAACACAGTTTTAATATTACTGCAAAGTACTTATGCACTGCTAGCCAGGTACGGTGGCACCTGCTCATAATCAATGAGACTAAGACCAGAAAAAGGACCATATGTCAGACCAGCCTGGGCTGCATAGTAAGACCCTGTCTCAAACAGACAGACTGTTTATACATTGGTTTAGAATTAAATAATACAAAACATTAAGTAAAAGAAAAATACCTATTCTAAAGCATTTGTTGGTTTTTGGTTCGTAAAACATTTCAAAGTTTTACTTATATATATTGTACTTGATATAATTTTCCCTTATGATTTTTCTTTATTTTCTGTTTAAATAAGTTTACTAAAACTTTTTTTTAATAAAAGAAAAATTATGTGTCAGATATTTAAGAATCCCACCATATAAAGTTGTTTGATATTTAATCCTTGAGAGAAATTACAGATTTTATCATGTCTAAAGTTTTTTTAATGTGATCTTTCAACTTTTGAAAATATTTTCTGGTTATTGGAGAAGGAAATTAAACTGATAATATTAAGATTTTGGAACATTTTGTTTTAAAACATCATATTCAGCTTAAAATTTCCATTATTTGGTGCCATTTGTGACAGAAGGATTATTGTACTTTAGCTACTAAAGATGACTTATTTAAGGATGTTGGCATGTGTACTTCCAGTGAAGAAAATCTGAAATCCATCGTACCTATTACTAAACTGAAAAGTAAGGCGCCTCACTGGGTCAATCGGATACTCCATGAGTACAAGGTAAGCTGCCACAGAAACGGAGTGACTGTAGCTGTTTGTATTAGTGTTAGAACATTTTAAACACTAATTTAAAATCCTGGGATTAAAAATGAATTTTCTAGTTCACAGTGCCTGAAACTGAAAATAGCAAGATGTGTTTATTTCTAGAAGTATAGCCTTTTTCTGTGTGCTTTCTAGAAGTGTGTTGAATACTCTGGTACAGGCTAGAGTTAGAGCTGTAATAATGTATTGTCCTTGCCCATCACATTTACAGTCTGCTAGAATAGAGAACACTGTGGATCTTAACTGGTTTATTTTTAATATTAAGGCAACAAATGAAAAAATACACTTGGGATAATATACTGTAACTTCATTCTTGTTTGGGGACATTGATTTTAGAAATGGCTAGTTAACCTGTTTGCTTTATTAAAAGGTCACATCTCTTTACTTTGTTTTCAGAATCTTAGTCTGAGTGAGGGTGTCAGTAAGGAAATGCACCACCTGCAGCGCATGTTTCTACAGAACTGCTGGGAGATCCCTACATACGGAGCAGCTTTCTTCACAGGACAGATATTTACAAAGGCAAGCCCAAGCAATCATAAAGTCATCCCTGTGTATGTAGGAGTGAATATAAAAGGACTTCATCTCCTAAACATGGAAACTAAGGTAGCTCTTAAGCTATTTTTGAGTAGTTATAGCATGTATTATTTAGAATAGTTTTGCCATCTTCCCTGAAGAATCTAGAAATGGCATTTATATACAATATATACATCAATTGTTAATATATTTTTGCATTTGTATACTTTTTGTCCATACGATATAATAAATAGTATTTGGGTTAGAATGATGTTTTTAATGTTACATTTATGTGAAAAGGGTGCTGAACTTTTCAGTGTGCTAATAATGCTGTAAAAATTGTGGGAGTTGAAGAATGTCTTTATATAAATACAGATTTATGTCTATAAGATAATTTTTGTTTTTTGAGACAGGTTCTTATTCTGTAGCTCTGGCATCCTGGAACTCATTATGTAGACCATGCTGGCCTTAAACTCACAGAGATTTGCCTCACTTAGCCTTCTAAATGCTAGGCATGCTCCACTATATGTCTCATATATCTTTCATTAAAAAAAATAGAATCTATTGATGCCTTTAGAGACAGGAGACAAATCATTTCAAAATCGAATTAAAAGACACTTTTCATTATGCATCTGTCTTATACACTTCTATCCATAGAGTGGATGACTTAAAAACAACAGGCACTTGTTTCTGACAGTTCTAAAAGCCTGAGATTATGGCACCAGCATATTCAAGTTCTGGTGAAGGCCCTCTTCTGAGTTACAGACTACCTGGCTTTTCATTTTTTCTCACACAGAGGGAAAGTAATATTTACCCAAACAAAGTAACATTTATCTATAATCCCAACATCTGAGGGTTTAAGGTAGGAAGGTTGTGTATGACTCTGAAGCTAGCCTAACCTAAAATACATCGTTAGACCGTTTAGAAGGAGGTGGTGTGGGAGGACTCCAGACTTAAGAAAGAAATATGTAGTGTATGACAAAATGGTTTTATTTTGAAAATTAAGATTAGTTATAAGAAGCTCTTCTGGGAACAAGATTTAGTGTGGAAGGGAATATGACCATTCATTAGATAGTTTTTTTTAGCTTTGTTCTTATATTTATTCTTTATTTTTATCGTGTCTGTAATAACCGTATTATATGTCATACAGTATGTTCTTGTGAGTGCAGTTGCCCTCAGAGGCTACAGGGGTCAGACACCCTGGAGCTGGAGTTACAAGTTGTGAGCAGCCATAGGCTGGGAATCAAATCCAGGTCCTATAGAGTGCTCTTATCTGATGGGCCATTTTTCTAGGTCCAATACAGAGACAGTTATTTTTAACATATTCAACACATCTAGGCAGCATAAACATCTTTCTAATTTATAATAGTAATCTGGTAAAAATCTTGCCTCACTTATTAAGATTTGTCAAAGTTAGATCATATTCCAAAGGATATTTTAGTTTGGAAATTTTATGAATTTTATTCTTCTCATCTTTGTGTCTTATTGTGGAGTCTTTTCTTTTTGTTTTGTTTTAAGTTTTATGTTTTGGGTATGGGTGATTTACCTATGTTTAAGTTTGTGTACCTCATGTGTACCTGGTCCTCAAGGAGATCAGAAGAGAGTGCTGGATCCCCTGAGCTAGAATTACAGACAGCTGTGATGTGAGCTGCCATGTGGTTACTGGGTATAGAACCTGGGTCCTTTGGAAGATCAATCAGCTCTTAACCACTGAGCCACCTCTCCAGCTCTGGAGTCTCTTCTTAGCGTAACCTGATTATATATAGTCATCCATGTGAACTTGCCATCAGTCTTTTAGGCAACAGTTATTTTACAATACTGCTAACATGCGGGAGGATCTAGAGAATAAAATACAAACATAGGACAGAATAATAGTATGAAAATATACTTGACATAGAGTTTGATTTCTTGAAATTCCTTACTGCTTGCTTCTGGGTATTACTTATTTCTGTTTAAACTGGTTTATAAACACATAGACTACTGCTGTGTGGTTTGTGGCCACTTTTCTATTTCTGTGAACTAAGTTTGTTTAAAAGAAATGAGAAGCTGGCCACTGTAGTGCCTGTTGGTAATCCCAGTGCCCGTGAGTGAGAACAGGTGGACCCCTGAAGTTCTCGGCTATCCAGTCTAGTAACAGAGCTTACAGGTTCAGTGAGAGGAGACCCTATGTTAAAAGATAAGGCAATGGGGGACTGAGGAAGCCACTCAGTATTGACTTCTGGACTCCATGTGTATTCAGAACCACATACCTACAAAAAAGAAAGAAAAGAAGAGAAAAGAAAATGAGAAAAAAATGCATTGTTTCCAGATGTTTTTCCTCTGCTAATTGTGTACCTATGTTCACAGATCCCTCCTGGTAGAACTCGATGATAATGCTATGAATGTGACACCACTGGTTCTCTGAGCTTTGGTTTGGCTTTTGGTAGCATTTCAAGTTCGAATAACAGTAAAATGTTTTATAAAACATTCCAATGATGGACTGATGAATTAGCAATCTAATGGAACACTTTATATTTTAATAATATTCTGATGCAGGAGTTGGATAATTGAGAAAACAGGCAAAAAGATTATAGCAATGTTATTAGTTGACAGACTTCTTTTTCAGAATAAGATACTCAATTTCTAAGTAGAGGGCTAGAGAGATGGCTCAGGTTAAGAGTACTTACTGTTCTTGCAGAAGACACACACACAAATAAA
The DNA here is from genome assembly GCA_902729485.2 of Mus minutoides. Taxonomy (NCBI): domain Eukaryota; kingdom Metazoa; phylum Chordata; class Mammalia; order Rodentia; family Muridae; genus Mus; species Mus minutoides. The sequence goes on along the minus strand of LR749515.1, from coordinate 3,989,125 downwards.
AAATAAATCTTAAAAATAAGTGAACAGATAAAAATATAACTGGAAATGTTATCCTTAGGTATATAAAAAGGTGATTGAGCTAAAGAGGAAGTGTGTTTTTGCTTATAAGCTACTGGTATGTTTATAGTACCTTTGAAAGATCTAAGATGATTGTATTTTTTTAGTATCAAGTAGGTTGTTGTCCTTTAGAAATTGATTCTCTGGAGAAACTAGAATGCAGCTTTTTTTCTTCTTTTTTTAATGTCAATTATCTTCTGTCTTCTTTCTCTTTGAAGTCATGGGAAGCAGTCCATCAAAAAACTACAGTTCATCAGAGACTGGTCTGTTCTACTCATAAAATGAACTAACTGTGTTGTTACTCAGTGTTTCTGTGTGGTGAACTATGTTTGTTCCTGTGTCATCCATCGCTTTTTATTAAATAGCAGTCTGCATCCATGCAGAATTGAGTTTGTGCACACATGCCCTTCTGCAGAGCACACTGTTTTCATCACTGCTGCCATGGCTGCTGGCTGTTGGACATGCCTTCTCACCCCACTGTCTTTCCTTTTGCTGTTTCCAGCTAACCCTTTCATTTATGACTTCTTGATTCATTTTACTCTTGTTTCTTAGTTTCTTGACAATTGTAGGTTTTACTTCCTAACAACGGCAGCTTTTTCCTTCTGGAGAAGTATGATCACATCAAAAGACCATGTGGACCCTGGCTCTTCATATTGTCTAGGGTCTTAAGAATCCTTTCTGCCTTGCATGTAGTTCTCTAACTGCAGATTTTATTGTCGTGTATGGTGTCAGTTGTACTTTTATCGGAAATCTGATCTCCATAAAATTGAGACTTGCTACCTGAACCCATTTTCTCCTTTTCCTTTTCCTTTTGCTTTTGCTTTTGCTTTTGCTTTTCCTTTTTCTTTTTTTCTTTTTTTTTCTTTTTTTCTAGACTTATAAAAGGACTTATTTTTAGCTTTAATTTAAAAAAATAATCCAGGTGATTAGGTATACTCACTTTAAGTTACTACTGTGCTTTCACTGGTTTCAGTTTATACCTTACTAAACAGCTATTTTCACATATCTTACAAAGTTGGATTTTATAACATATATTTATACAGATATCATACATATATGAATGATATATGATATACATATAGGATATGCGTATATGTATATGAACCTGTAAGCTCTGTTACTAGACTGGATAGCCGAGAACTTCAGGGGTCCACCTGTCCTCACTCACGGGCACTGGGATTACCAACAGGCACTACAGTGGCCAGCTTCTCATTTCTTTTAAACAAACTTAGTTCACAGAAATAGAAAAGTGGCCACAAACCACACAGCAGTAGCCTGTGTTTATAAACCAGTTTAAACAGAAATAAGCAATACCCAGAAACAAGCAGTAAGGAATTTCAAGAAATCAAACTCTATGTCCAGTATATTTCATACTGTTACTCTGCCCTATGTTTGTATATACCTATATATGATGAATTAGAACATCATACTATACTTCATATATATATATTCATATACTTGAATGCCTACTTAAATATAGCATTTTTAGGAAAGTATAAGAGTACCTTACCCTAACATTGTTTCTTAAATATTTCTATGGAATTTAAGAAGCATATATTCCTAATATTTGTTTTTCTTATTTCTACAATAAATAATAACAAATCAGTGCACTTATTTTCAGTGTAATGAAATTACTGAGGCCATCCTGGTAGTCCCACTGTGTAATTTTCAGAATTAAAAGTGCTATGTATATATTCATGAAAGGTACTGAATATATTACTTTTTAACCTGCATAAAATAAGAGCTTGTTTGACTATGCTCCAAGTCACTGAGAATGGGCATCTATAAGAATGTTTGTTAGTCTGATACAAGCACTGTTATTGTTCATGGTAGTCTCTGGAGTCGGCTTTTGTGGGTCCTTCAGGCTCTGTGAAGTTGGTGTGGGTTCTGTAAAGAGACTTTAAGAAAATGATATCCTGAACAGTTACATTTAATGATAATTATAAACACGTAAGTGATAGTAAGTGTTGTTGCATTTCTCAATTAGAACGATTGTTAGCATTCTGAGACAAGAGTCTCATGTAGCTGGTCTCTAACTGTTAGCCAAGGATAACCCTGAATTTCTGATCTTCAGCTCCTACCTCCCAAGAAGTACGATTTAACAAAGCATGCACCACCATGACTGAGTAAATGTTACCTTTAGCTCTTTTTTAGCATAATAATTTCTAATTCTGTTGCAGGCATTACTCATCAGTCTTAAGTATTGTTGCTTTACGTGGCAGCTGGGAGACGCTGGTACTTGTTTTCAAATCCATAGTATGGAAAATAAAATGAGCTTTATAGTACACACAAAACAGGCAAGTACTAATAAATTAGTTTGACTAATAATAGTAAACTATAGTTTTACTAAAGTTTTTTTTTCTTTAAATACTTAATTCATTTAACTTCCCCGGAAACCATTAGTATTAGATGAAAATGGGATTCCCTTCTTAATTAAAGGAGCCAGAAACTTGACAAACTAATATATTTCTGTTTTAAAGCAGTTAAGCTCTTCCTTACACCATTTCCCATAATTCTGACTAGTTATTCCCTGTCTTCTTAAATTCTCCCCTTTCTTGACCAGTACACTATCTGAACCATACTCTGGGTGGCATTTCTTAACCATTATCAAGATCTACTTAAATTCTTCCCCTATTCACAATTTATTTTTCTTTTTTTTTTTATGTTTTTAATTGGAGGATAATTATATCACTTTCCCCCTTTCCTATCCTCCCTCCAGTATCTTCCACGTACCCTTCCTCCAGGCCCTCTCACCCCACCCCAAGTTGCTATCCTCTTTTTCTTTATTATTGTTACATATATGTGTGTATGTATGTATACACATGTGTACATGTACACAAATATAAATACAACCTGCTTAGGCCATTTTTGTTGCTTCTGTGTTTATGGTTTCTGGGATAACTACCCTGCATTAAACAACCAAAAGGGGGGGCTCATTCTTGAAAGAGTCTCATTCTTCACCAAGTGGGATCTTTGTAAAACTGCTCCCTTCCATAGTAACATGTCTATATTGATATTGCCATTGATCAGGTATTACTTATCCAGCTGTTTCTAGGAGAGACTATTTCACAATGGATTGTCAGAGTCTGATATTGTGGCTCTTGTGATCTTCCATCTTCTCTCCTGTAGTGTTCCCTGAGCCATAGATCTAGGAGCCATAGTATAGATGTATTAGTTGGCACTGGGTTCCCCATGCTCCATTGATCTCTGCCTTGTGTCCAGTTATAGTTTTCTGTGATGCTCTCCATCTGCTGTGAAGAAAGGCTTCTTTGATGAGGAGTGGCTTTACACTTATCTGTGGGTATAAGGATAAGATTCAGAATGTAATAAGGAGTTATACTTGTCTGGCAAAGTGGATGTTCTAAGGTCCATGATTTCACTAGCTGTGGGAAATTGGCTAGGTTTCTAGTACTAGGTGTGATTTCCCTCTTGTGCCTTAGGTCCAGTTAGATAGTTGTTGATCATCACTGGCATGTAAATGCAATTTACTCCTCCTTTATGCATATCTTGCCATACTGGTAATTGTCATGGCTCATAGGTGTCTTGCAACTGGATTGGACTGCTTAATTGCTTCCTTGGCAGCTTTCATAGTATTTTCTGAAACTATGAAAGCTAGACCACACGGAAGAGGCTTTCAGGTCAGCTCCATCTCAAAATACCCAACTCCCGTGTCCTAAGTGAGCAGTGTCTTTATCAGTAGGAGAATGCCTCCAGCCTCAACCCAGAGAGACAACCAAGGATTGTTATCAGTAGTCTATATTTGTTTGGGGAGTCACCTGTACTCCCTGTCCAAACATTGTAGGAGGTTTCTCATTCCTAGTACTGGAGTCCTTGTTAATTTATGTCTTGTGGGAAGCTGTGTGTGTGTGTGTGTGTGTGCATATGTGTGTATGTACATACACTTACATGTATTGTGTATGATTATAGGTAAATATAAAATATGATTCCTTGAGGCTTTATCTTACCCCTTCCTCTGTCCTTCTGTGTTGACCTCCCTCTCTCCTCCTCTGTCCCTTCTGATTAGTTTTTGTTTGAAGTTGATTTTGTCAGATATTAGGATAGCAGTACCTGCTTGCTTCTTTATCCCATTTGCTTGGAATATTTTTTTCTTTTCTTTTACTTTAAGTTAGTCTCTATCTTTAATGCTAAAATGAATTTCTTCTAAACAACACATAGATAGATTGTTTCTTAATCCAAGCTTGTCCATTTCTTTTGATTGGTTAACTTGAGGTCAATAATAATTGAGTTATTATTGAAAGGTGTATGTAGATTGTAGTCATCTTGATCTTTTTTGCTGGTTTGTGTTCCTAGTTGTATTTTGTCTCTCCCCAACCTCACCCTGCCCCTCAAGGTCTCTTGGCTTTATTTATTCCTCTCTTTAGTTCAAAGCATTGCTTCCAATACTGTGTTTAGTGTTTTTGTTGTAGTTGGATATGAATTTTTATAGGCTGTTTGGATCGTGAATGTTTTTTTTTCTGTCAGCCATGGTAGACAGTTTTGCTGGTTACAGGAGTCTGTCAGCCATGGTAGATAGTTTTGCTGGTTACAATAGTATGCCAGTTATGGTAGATAATTTTGCTGGTTACAGTAGTCTAGTTTTGCAATAGTGCTCTGACTTTTAGAACTTGGAGTACATTCCTCTAGGCTTTTATAGCTTTCTGAGTTTCCATTGAGAAATCAGGTGTTATTCTGATAGGATTTCCTATGTATGTGATTTGTGGTGAGTTGTTGTTCTCTCTTTTGTTATATATACTTAGTGTTTTAACTGTGATATACTTTTGGATGCTTCTGTTTTGGTCTTACTTCTTTGGTGTTCTGTGTCCATCTTGTATCTGTTGATGTGTCTTTAGTTTGGGCAGGTTTCCATGTATCATCTTGTTAAAGATCTGGTTTATGTCATTGAATGCCCTAGGATTCTTTACCCTCTTCTGTGCCTGTAATTCAAAGATTTGATCTTTTGCTAGTGTCCCACATTTCCTGTATGTTTCTTTTCTGTGCTTTTTAATTTTTTAATTGTTTTTCATTTATTTAGTATAGATCTTTTTATGTTCTAGTCCCGGTATCTGTCATCTGCTTGACTCAGATTGATTCTACTTGTTAAAACTTTACCTGAGTTTTCTCATTAGCATATTGAGTTTTTCAATCACTTCTTCATTTCAGCTTGTGTTTCTCTTTATTCAATTTTAGTTTTCAAATCCTGAGTTATTTTTGTTATTTTACGCAGCTGCATGTATTTTCTTGGGCAGCACTCAAGTGTTTATTGTTATCCTCTTGGAGTTCAATAAAGTATTTATATCTTCTTTTAATTCCTTGAATTCTTTGCTAATGTTAATGATTATTCTTCTGAGTCTTATGTCCTGAGGTTCATCTAGGTAGTTCTCATTACAAAACACTTCTGTAGGACTGGTGGGTTTGATGGGAGACATGCTGTTTTGGCCAATCATGCTGTCTTTGTTTTTGCCATTTGATCTGTGCATGTGAACTCCTGTCTTGGCTGTGTTTCTGGTGTGATAATATGGCTTTCCTTAGATTGGGCCATGAGGCAGATATGTGATCTGAAGTAGGCCAAGTAAGCTGGTGGGTAAACTATTTAACTGAACCAGAGAATGATGGCTCTGAACCTACGGGCTGAGGCTAGGCCAGGCAAAGGGAGTTCTTTTTTCTTTCTTTCTTTCTTTCTTTCTTTCTTTCTTTCTTTCTTTCTTTCTTTCTTTCTTTCTATCTATCTATCTGTTTTTAATTGGATATTTTCTTTATTTACGTTTCAAATGTTATCCCCTTTACCGGCCCCCCTAAGCCCCCATCCCATCCCTCTTCCCCCTGCTTCTATGAGGGTGTTCCCCCACCCACCCACCTACTTCTGCCTCCCCGCCCTGGCATTCTCCTACACTGGGGCATCCAACCTTCACAGGATCAAGGGCTTCTTTCATTGATACCCGACAAGGCCATCCTCTGCTACATATGTGACTGGAGCCATGGAACCCTCTATGTGTACTCTTTGGTTGGTGGTTTAATCTCTGGGAGCTCTGGGGGGTCTGGTTGGTTGATACTATTTTTCTTCTTGTGGGATTGCAAACCCCGTCAGCTCCTACAGTCGCAAAGGGAGTTGACATGCTCTCTCTTGCTAATAAAGTTACCAAATAAGTATGAAAATGTCCACTACTCTGTATGTCTTCTAAGCTTTTTATAGATTTCACATTTGATGTTAATGTATGTTTTATTTTGTAGGCTGGTCTTGTGGTAAAGCTGCTAATGAAGTTAAATGGACAACTAATGCCCTCTGAAAGAAATTCATGAAAAGAATTTGAGTCCACATTTTGTAATGTAGAATTTTTTCCATGAAAGATTTCTGAAAATATGACTTAACAAAGCATGTAGTCTCATGTAGTATGTATATGCTGTTACATATATTGTACAGAATCTGTACTCATGTTTGGTGTGTAATATACCACTTAGTTTTGTATGATATGCTCATAAGCTCTTCTAATTTTTGAGAGAAACACATAAAAATAGATCAGCAGTCTGGATTATATTAGACAAAATAGTATGCTTTATAAAAAGTTATTTTTGGTAAATAGTAAAAAATTTAGTGTGGAATGTGATGAAATTAAAATATAGCTTTGATATAATTTTGTGTGTTACTTCAAATATTCTGAAAACCAACATGATTTGAATAAATAAAATGTATTTTGTACTTGGATCTATTATTTAAACCATTTCTTCTGTAATCTATAAGCCTATCTTAAGGTGTTTTTAAACCTCTTAATTAAAGGTGTCTCTACCACAAGATGGCTTCCCTCTAAAGGTTGCTGGTGAACTCCTTGCATTGGTCCTAGTGTCTTTACACACTGATGAGTCCAGAAGCTCACTCACCGCACAGTTTTCCATCCTCTGGGTGTACCAAGGATGGCTTGGGAATAATTTCTTAATTTTAAATCTCAGATCTAATTAAATTAGACCACTGGCTGTCATGCCAAAGCACACACACAAGCAGATAATTTTTATGTCATTTTCTACTCTTGACATTAACTTTTTATTCTAAATGATACTATGTGTAAGCCTTATTAATAATAAAGTTATGTAGTTAAGTGAGGATAACTGTTCGTTCTATGCTGTGTATGTACTTTTGATTCTGTATAACCAGTTCCTGGGTAATTTGATCCATTTTAGACCTTACTGTTTGCTAGTATGCTCTTGAATCTCAAACCCTAAATCTTAAGCCTCAATCTCTCTCTGAATTCTAGATCTTACTTTCAAGTTCCTGTTATTGTAACTCCTCTTAACATGGGCTATAAATTATTTTGTTTTCATCATATCTAGAAGCAGAATTGGTTTCCCCCACTGGCACTGTGAGATTACAATCATTTACATAGTCGTGAAGTATCCGAGTGGTCTTCAACTTTTTTCTTTTTGCCTTCCTTGCTGTATACATGTGTTTATCGCATGTAATTTAATGTCTTTTTTTATGTACTTATTTATTTATTATTAGAGAATTTCTTCATTTACATTTCAAGTGTTATCCCATAAGTCCCCTAACCCTCCCCCCGCCCTGCTCCCCTACCCACCCACTCCTACTACGTGGCCCTGGCATTCCCCTGTACTGGGGTATAAACATTGTTAGACCAAGGGCCTTTCCTCCCCAATAATGGCCAAGTAGGCCATCTTCTAATACATATGGAGCTAGAGACATGGGCTCTGGGGGTTCTGATTAGTTAATATTGTTGTTCCATCCATAGGGTTGCAGACCCTTAAAATTCTTGGGTACTCTCTCTAGCTCCTACATTGGGGACCCTGTGTTCTGCCCTATAGATGATTGTGAGCATCCACTTTTGTATTTGTCAAGGACTGTCAAAGCCTCACAGGAGACAGCTCTATCAGGGTCCTTTCAGCAATATCCTGCTGGTGTATGCAGTAGTGTCTGCATTTGGTGGCTGATTATGTGATGGACCACCCTGGTGGGGCACTCTCTGGATGGTCCATCCTTTCATTTTAGCTCCAAACTTTGTTTCTGCACCTCCTTCCATGAATATTTTAATCCCTATTCTAGGGAGAAATGAAGTATCCATGTGTTGGTCTTTCTTGATTTTCTTGTGTTTTGGAAATTGTATCTTGGGTATTCTAAGTTTCTGGGCTAATATCCGCATATCAGTGATGCATATTAAGTGAATTCTTTTGTGATTGGGTTACCTCACTCATGATGATATCCTCCAGATACATCCATCCATTTGCTCAAGAATTTCATAAATTCATTGTTTTTAATAGCTGAGTAGTACTCCATTGTGAAAATGTAACACATTTTCTGTATCCATTCCTCTGTTGAGGGACATCTGGGTTATGTCCAGCTTCTGGCTATTATAAATAAGGCTGCTATGAACATAGTGGAGCATGTGTCCTTGTTACCAGTTGGAATATCTTCTGGGTATATGCCCAGTAAAGGTATTGCTGGATCTTTCGGTAGTACTATGTCCAGTTTTCTGAGAAACCACCAGACTGATATCCAGAGTGGTTGTACCAGCTTGCAATCCCACCAGCAATGAATGAGTGTTCCTCTTTCTCCACATCCTCGCCAGCATCTGCTGTCACCTGAATTTTTGATTTAGCCATTCTGACTGGTGTGAGGTGGAATCTCAGGGTTGATTTGATTTGCATTTCTCTGATGATTAAGGATTTTGAACATTTTTTAAGGTGCTTCTCAGCCCTTTGGCATTCTTCAGTTGAGAATTCTTTGTTTAGCTCTGTACCCCATTTTTTAATGGGGTTATTTGAATGAATTTCTGGAGTTCAGCTTCTTGAGCTCTTTGTAAATATTAGATATTAGCCTCCTATCAGATTTAGGATTGGTAAAAATTCTTTCCCAATCTGTTGGTGGCCTTTCTGTCTTATTGACAGTATCTTTTGCTTTACAGAAGCTTTGCAATTTTATAAGGTCCCATTTGTCGATTTGTGCTCTTACAGCACAGGCCATTGGTGTTCTGTTTAGGAATTTTACCCCTGTGCCCATATCTTCAAGGGTTTTCCCCACTTTCTCCCCTATGAATTTCAGTGTCTCTGGTTTAATGTGGAGGTCTTTGATCCACTTAGACTTGAGCTTTGTACAAGGAGATAGGAATGGATCCATTCGCATTCTTTTACATGTTGACCGCTAGTTGTGCCAGCACCATTTATTGAAAATGCTTTTTTCCACTGGATAGTTTTAGCTCCCTTGTCAAAGATAAGGTGACCAAAGGTATGTGGGTTCATTTCTGGGTCTTCAATTCTATTTCATTGGTCTACCTGTCTGTTGTTATACCAGTACCATGCAGTTTTTATCACAATTGCTCTGTAGTACAGCTTGAGGTCAGGCATGGTGATTCCACCAGAGGTTCTTTTATTGTTGAGAATAGTTTTTGCTATCCTAGGTCTTTTATTATTCCAGATGAATTTGCAAATTGCCCTTTCTATCTCAGTGAAGAATTGAGTTGGAATTTTGATGGGGATTGCATTGAATCTGTAGATTGCTTTCGGCAGGATAGCCATTTTGACTATATTAATCCTGGCAATCTATGAGCATGGGAGATCTTTCCATCTTCTGAGATCTTCAATTTCTTTCTTCAGTGATTTGAAGTTCTTGTCATACAGATGTTTCACTTCCTTCGTTAAAGTCACACCAAGGTATTTTATATTATGTGTGACTATTATGAAGGGTGTTGTTTCCCTAATTTCATTCTCATCCTGTTTATCTTTTGTGTAGAGAAAGGCCACTGATTTGTTTGAGTTAATTTTCTATCCAGCTACTGCACTGAAGCTGTTTATCAGGTTTGGGAGTTCTCTGGTGGAATCTTTAGGGTCACTTATATATTCTATCATATCATCTGCAAGTAGTGATATTTTGACTTCTTCCTTTCCAGTTTGTATCCCCTTGATCTCCGTTCGTTGTCCAATTGCTCTGGCTAGGACTTCTAGTACTATATTGAATAGGGAGGAAGAAAATGGGCAGCCTTGTCTAGTCCCTGATTTTAGTGGGATTGCTTCCAGATTCTCTCCATTTACTTTGATGTTGGCTACTGGTTCGTTGTATATTGCTTTTATTATGTTTAGGTATGGGCCTTTAATCCCAGATCTTTCCATGACTTTTATCATGAATAGATGGTGGATTTTGTCAAATGCTTTCTCAGCATCTCAGGAGATGATCATGTGATTTTTGTCTTTGAGTTTGTTTATATAGTGGATTACGTTGATGGATTTCCATATTTTAAACCATCCCTGCATCCATGGGATGATGGATGATCGTTTTGATGTGTTCTTGGATTTGGTTTGCAAGGATTTTATTGAGTATTTTTGCATCAATATTCATAAGGGATATTGTTCTAAAGTTCTCTTTCTTTGTTGGATCTTTGTGTCTTTTAGGTATCAGAGTAATTGTGGCTTCATAGAACGAATTGGGTAGAGTACCTTCTGTTTCTATTTTGTGGAATAGTTTGAGGAGAGTTGGAATTAGGTCTTCTTTGAAGGTCTGATAGAACTCTACACTAAACCCATCTGGTCCTGGGCTTTTTTTGGTTGAGAGACTATTAATGACTGCTTCTATTTCTTTAGGGGAAATGGGACTGTTAAGATTGTTAATCTCACCCTGATTTAACTTTGGTACCTGGTATCTGTCTAGGAAGTTGTCCATTTCATCCAGGTTTTCCAGTTTTGTTGAGAATAGGCTTTTGTAATAGGATCTGATGATGTTTTGGATTTCCTCAGGATCAATTGTTATGTCTCCTTTTTCATTTTTGATTTTGTTAATTCGGATACTGTCCCTCTGCCCTCTAGTTAGTCTGGCTAAAGGTTTATCTATCTTGTTGATTTTCTCAAAGATGGGTTGATTCTTTGAATAGTTCTTTTTGTTTCCACTTGGTTGATTTCAGCTCTGAGTTTGATTATTTCCTGCCATCTACTCCTCTTGGGTGAATTTGCTTCATTTTGTTCTAGAGTTTCTAGGTGTTCTGTCAGGCTGCTAGTATATGCTCTCTCTAGTTTCTTTTTGGAGGCACTCATGAGTTTTCCTCTTAGGACTGCTTTCATTGTGTCCCATAAGTTTTGGTACGTTGTGGCTTCATGTTCATTAAGCTCTAAAAAGTCTTTAATTTCTTTCTTTATTTCTTCCTTGACCAAGGTATCATTGAGTAGAGTGTTGTTCAGTTTCCACGTGAATGTTGGCTTTCTGTTATTTCTGCTGTTATTGAAGATCAGCCTTAGTCCGTGGTGATCTGTTAAGATGCATGGGATAATTTCAATATTTTTGTATCTGTTAAGGCCTGTTTTGTGACCAATTATATGGTCAATTTTGGAGGAGGTAACATGAGGTGCTGAGAAGAAGGTATATCCTTTTGTTTTAGGATAAAATGTTCTATAGATGTCTGTTAAATCCATTTGTTTCATAACTTCTGTTAGTGTCCATGTGTCTCTGTTTAGTTTCTGTTTCCAGGATCTGTCCATTGGTGAGAGTGGGGTGCTTGAAGTCTCCCACTACTATTGTGTGAGGTGCAATGTGTGCTTTGAGCTTTACTAAAGTTTCTTTAATGAATATGGCTGCCCTTACATTTGGAGCATAGATATTTAGAATTGAGAGTTCATTTTGGTGGATTTTGCCTTTGATGAGTATGAAGTGCCACTCTTTGTCTTTTTTGATAACTTTGGGTTGGAAGTCAATTTTATTCGATATTAGAATTGCTACTACTGCTTGTTTCTTCAATCCAGTTGCTTGGAAAATTGTTTTCCAGCCTTTTACTCTGAGGTAGTGTCTGTCTTTGTCTCTGAGGTGGGTTTCCTGTAAGCAGCAAAATGTTGGGTCTTGTTTGTGTAGCCAGTCTGTTAGTCTATGCCTTTTTATTGGGGAATTGAGTCCATTGATGTTAAAAGAAATCAAAGAAAAGTTAGTGTTACTTCCTGTCATTTTTGATATTAAAGATGGGAGTCTGTTCTTGTGGCTTTCTTCTTTTGGTTTTGTTAAAGGATTACTTTCTTATTTTTTCTAGGGTGTAGTTCCCATCTTTGAGTTGGTGTTTTCCAGTTATTATCCTTTGAAGGGCTGGATTCATGGAAAGATATTGTGTGAATTTAGTTTTGTCATGGAAAACTTTGGTTTCTCCATCTGTGGTAATTGACAGTTTTGCTGGGTATAGTAGCCTGGGCTGGCATTTGTGTTCTCTTAGGGTCTGTATAACATCTGTCCCGGATCTTCTGGTTTTCATAGTCTCTGGTGAGAAATCTGGAGTGATTCTAATAGGCCTGCCTTTATATGTTACTTGACCTTTTTCCCTTACTGATATTCTGTCTTTATTTAGTGCATTTGTTATTCTGATTATTATGTGTTGGGAGGAATTTCTTTTCTGGTCCAGTCTGTTTGGAGTTCTGTAGGCTTCTTGTATGATCATGGGCATCTCTTTCTTTAAGTATGGGAAGTTTTCTTCTATTATTTTGTTGAAGATATTTGCTGGCCCTTTAAGTTGAGAATCTTCATTCTCATCTACTCCTATTATCCGTAGGTTTGGTCTTCTCATTGTGTCCTGGATTTCTTGGATGTTTTGAGTTAGGATCTTTTTGCATTTTGCGTTTTCTTTGATTGTTGTGTCCATGATCTCTATGGAATCTTCTGCACCTGAGATTCTCCTCTATCTCTTGTATTCTGTTGCTGATGCTCACATCTATGGTTCCTGATTTCTTTCCTAGGGTTTCTATATCCAGTGTTGTCTCTCTTTGGGTTTTCTTCAGTGTTTCTACTTCCATTTTTAGATCTTGAATGGTTTTCTTCAGTTCCATCACCTGTTTGGTTGTGTTTTCCTATAGTTCTTTAAGGGATTTTTGCGTTTCTTCTACCTGTTTAGCAGTGTTTGCCTGTAGCTCTTTAAGGGCTTCTATTTGTTTAGCAGTGTTCTCTTGTGATTCCTTGAATGATTTTTGTATTTCCTCTTTAATGGCTTCTACCTGTTTATCAGTGTTCTCCTGTAGTTCCTTGAAGAATTTTTGTTTTTCTTCTTTAAGGGCTTCTGCCTGTTTAGCGTTGTTCTCCTGTATTTCTTTAAGTGTGTTATTAACGTCCTTCTTATGATCTTCTACCATCATGATGAGATATGATTTAAAATCTGCGTCTTGCTTTTCAGGCATGTTGGGGTATCCAAGACTCATTGCAGTGGACGTGCTGGGTTCTGATGATGCCCATTGTTCTTGGTTTCTGTTAGAGAGATTCTTATGTTTGCCTTTTGCCATCTTGAGATTTCTGATGTTAATGTCCAAGCTGTCACTGGTTTGAGCTTGATCCTCCTGTGATTCTGTTAGCCTCTGATAGCGTTTCTGTTAGACCAATTCCCCCCCGGAGATCCAATGATCAGAGGACTCTCTGAAGGCAAGCTCTTCTCTTGCAAGTCCAGTGTCTAGCAGACTGGAGCTCTGATCCACTTCCTGAGTTCTAGGGTCAAAACTCTCCCAGCAGGCTGCCTCTCTTCTGTAATCCCGAGGTGATCCCAAGGTTCCGTAATCCAGAGGTGATCCTAATGTCCTGGGGTGTGGAGAGCACACAAACGGCCATAGCCACCTCTGCAGGGATCAGAGGGAAGATGGCAGGGGTGTTCCTGGCTGGAAGAGGTCCCAGCCTCCGGTTGGGCCGAGTTCCTCTGTTCCTGCTGCTGATGCTTGAACCAGACCCTCCAAGGTTCTCAAAGCAAACACTGCGTTCCCCTCACCAGTAACCCCGAGGTGATCCTAATGTCCTGGGGTATGGAGAGCACACAAACGGCCCTTGCCGCCTCAGCTGGGCTCAGAGGGAAGATGGGGGGGGGTGATCCGCGCCCCGTCCCGTCCCGCAGGAAGAAGACACAGACCAATCGGGTTCCTCAACTTAAGTTTGTTTACTCAGTCTTTTATGCATGCAGTTACAGCTTAAGCGTAATAGTAAATTCGTTTCTCCCTCTCTTCTGGAACTATCCCCACCGGGAGCAACCAATTAAACCCTATCCTGGCCACACACAGAATGCCACGTAGCTCCTGCTCATACGCCAGGAATTCTCGGGCTTCAACTTCACATTCTCGGGCTTAGAATCATATCACTGCCAACACAGCCTAAGGCCATATTAGGAGTTATTTATGCCAGCAAAACTGATAAGGCCGAGGCAGGCAGTGCCATCTTCAAGGCGCGGCCGCTAGGCTCCCTACAGGGGGGTGTGGCCCTGGCTGGAATAGACCCCAGCCTCCGGTTGGGCAGAGTTCCTCTGTTCCTGCTGCTGCTGGCACTAGAGCCCCCTCGGTTCCCAAAGCCAACACTGTGCTCCACTCACCCGTAATCCCAAGGTGATCCTAATGTTCTGGGGTGTGAAGAGCACACACATGGCCCTAGCCACCTCCGCTGGGCTCAAAGGGAAGATGGCTGGGGTGGGGGTGGGGGTGGGGGTGGGGGGAGGTCCTGGCTGGAAGAAGTCTGAGCCTCCCGCTGGGCAGAGTTCCTCTGTTCCTGCTGCTGCTGAAACCAGACCCTCCGCCGTTCTCAAAGCCAACACTGTGCACCACTCACCTGTAACCCCAAGGTGATCCTAATGTCCTGGGATGTGGAGAGCACACAAGCGACCCTAGCCGCCCCCGCTGGGCTCAGAGGGAAGATCGTAATTTAATGTCTTATATGACCTTTCCCATCCACTTCCTAGTTGTACTACAGCCACCAGAGCTGAGGGCCTTGCCATTGATTCCTTGGCAAATAGCCTGACACAGGCTCTACACTGCCTCTCTGCCTCACCATGCTGTTTATCTTCTGATCACTGTGTATTAACACAATTAATACACTTCATGATTCATGTATTAGGGTTCTGTAGAACAAAACTGATAAAAGGAAATGTAAATTACAAAGGGATTTCTAGATTAGCTTATGTGAGAAGAGTTGGGTAGTCTCGCCGTGTCTGTGAGCATACTGGAGAGGATGAAAGCACAGCAGCTGCCTAGTCTGTGGAGCTGGATCCCTCAGCAGCCCCCAAACACCCATGAATTCCTAGAGGACTCTGAGAGCACTTCTGCTCTTTAGTTCAGGTTGAAAGTCTCAGGGAGCTGAGTTCTGATACCAGTGAAGGATCACATCTAGGGAAGTAGCAGCAACAGGGCAGCTTCACTCTGGTAGCTGGCCAGAAGAGAAGGCAAGCAAGCAAACACTGCTTTATATGAGGACTCTTGAGTATGGAGAAAGGGCTTCTCACCTCAACCCCTCCTGTAACCTCTCACAGGTCTAATGCAGCAGACTTTCTCACTCTATACAGAATCAAATTCTAAATTTTATAATGTTGAACATATTGAATATTTTTAAAAGCATTAAATTTATTCTTTCATAGTTTCCTATGTGTTTAATACATTGTGATTACTCTCACCACCACCCTTGTCTCTCTCACACTCCCATCCACCTCCCCTCCTTCCTACAGATGTTTTTTCCATGTTTGTGTATTTTTATTTTGTTCTGTGATCCACTGATTTAAATCAGAACTGTCTGTGACCATGGGTATGGAACTATCCAGTAGACTGGTGGGCTCATCAGTGGGCTCACATGCGAAAACAATGGCTCCCCCTCTTCTAGAATCCCTCAGTATCCAATAAATAGTTCAGCAGGGAACGTCAGACCCCTGACTTCTTCCCCCAATCCATGACTGGTTGTTGAAAGATTTAATCTTGTACAGGCCCTGTGCAGGCAGCCAGAGCTACTGTAAGTTCATGGTTATGGTGCTGTGCCATCCATGGCCAGATCTTATTTTGCTACTCTTGTCTCTGTCTTCCAGCTTTCACATTATTTCTGTCTCTGTGGTATTCCCTGAGCCTTAAAGGTGGTAGTATAAATGTCCTACTCAGGTCTGAGTACTTAGCTGTCACTTGTTCTCAGGATCTTGGGCAGCCAAGAATCTCTTCATTCGTTATTGTTTATTGTGGAGAGAAGTTTCTCTAATTAAGGCTGAGAGTAGTATTTGTCTATGTACGTTGTTCTAGGTTGCTTCTCTGTTGTCCTGATAAAACACTGACCGAAAGCATCCTGAGAGAAGAGGGTTTATTTCAGCTTGCAGGAACCTGGAAGCCGGAACTAAAGCATAGACTATATAGGAGTGTTGCTTACTGGCTTGCTCATCTAACTAGTACACACAGCCCACCTGCCTAGGGATGGTACTACCATAGTGAGCTGGACCCCTCTAAGTCAATTAGCAGTGTCCACACAGACATGCCCACAGATCACTTTGAGGGAGGCAGTTCTTCATTTGAGGTCCCCTCTTGCTGAGGATTGTCAAGTTAGCGACCAAGATGAGCTATCACTTATATAAGCATTAATGCATATTAGGCAGTTTGATCCCAGTTCAACTTGGTCGAACAACAGGAATTAA